>CAUYRH010034659.1:0-18409 GCA_963574655.1 Perodicticus potto
TGACGGCTGCAACCAAAACATGGCCGGGCGTTGTGGCGAGCACCTGTAGTCCCAGCTACTTGGGAGGCAGAGGCAAGAGACTTGCTTGAGCCCAGGAATTGGAGGTTGCTGTGAGCTGTGATGCCACGGCACTCTATCCAGGCCGACAGCTTGAGGCTCTGTCTCAAAAAAAAAAAAAATTGGCAATTCTTCTCTACAAATTATCCAAAGGGACTCTGGGGTTGTTGCACCAGGCTATCCCTCTCCAAAGCCCCCTAAACTCCTTTATTGGTCATTTACCAGCCCCAATATTATGATTTACTCAAAAGCAAGAGACAGACAGTCAATTCTCAATTCATGGACACTTTCTAAACTAAATCCGACTGAGTTGTTCCCCCAGGTGAAACCCTTCAGGACTAAACCTAAACCCCTTCGTACGGCCTGTCTCAATTTCTTTATAATCTGGCTTCTTCCTCTACCTTCATCCCCTACCCAGTTCCTGGTCCTGCCATGAAATTCTAGACTCACCCTCTTCCCCCGCCTCTAGTACTCGCTCAGCCCCTTGACTTAGCTAACTCCTACTTCTCTTTCTTTCTTTTTTTTTTTTTGAAACAGAGCCTCAAGCTGTCACCCTGGATAGAGTGCCGTCGCATCACAGCTCACAGCAACCTCCAATTCCTGGGCTCAAGCGAGTCTCTTGCCTCCGCCTCCCAAGTAGCTGGGACTACAGGCACCCGCTACAACGCCCGGCCATTTTTTGGTTGCAGCCGTCATTGTTGCTTGGCGGGCCCAGGCTGGATTCGAACCTGCCAGCTCAGGTGTATGTGGCTGGCGCCTTAACCTGTTGAGCCACAGGCGCTGAGCCCCTACTTCTCTTTCAATTCTTGGTTTAGGAACTGCTTCCCCAGGGAGGCTCCCCTGATTGTTTTCTCTAGATTAAGTGTCCTTCCCGTGTACTCTCATAGCACCTCTGCTTACCTCATTTGCCATAAAGCATCAAGATTCCAGTTCAGCTGTCTGTCTCCTCCACTAGACTCTGAGTTACGGGCTCAATAAATATTTGCTGAACAAATGCACAAACAGAGAAGAAAAAACCTGAAAGAGCAGATAATCCAAAATTCCTACCTACTTGACTTTGAGATACATACTTTGTAGCCAAGCAGCCTTTATAAATCTGACTCAGGTAAATATATAAATGGTATTACATTTCTTGTAGAAGGCAATCAAAATGAAAAGTGTGAAAGGAAAACCAACTGTGATAAAACCTTGACCACAGATAATTCATGGCATGTATAAGCCACACATAGGTGATAAAGAATTATTTGCCTTTAAGGGTACATGGTTTTGAAATATCAGGCTGCCTTGGATTGGGGGGAACCATCTCATCCCCAGTTAGAAACTCGCTAATTATTTGAAGGCACCATGCTCAGCCCCTATACTCTAGGTAGGATATCCCCCAAGCCAGAGGTTGTCACTTAGGGGTACATAATAAAATTACCTGGGGACATTTTCGAACTTCATATCCTCACCTTCTGGAGATTCTTTTACAACTAGCCCCTTACTTCTCATGACTGCTCTAAATCATCCCAAATGACAAGGAATTTTGCAATCTGTTTGTTTTAGTATAGTTTCTAAAACATTCCTTTATGGGAAGACAGCATAGTTTAGTAGTTTAGAGTAAGAACTGTAGATAGGCTCCTTAGGTTCAAATCTCAAGTCAACCCCTTTCATAGCTGGATGACTCTGAACAAGAAAAAAGATTTTCTTTTTTCTTTTTTTTTTTTTTCGAATTTAGTAAAGCTCATCTTTATTTCATAGGAGCTAGTACAGCAGTACAGCATTGCACTTTTTTTTTTTTTTGAAATAGAATCTCACTCTGTCACCAAGGCTGGAGTGCAGTGAACCAATCACAGCTCACCATAACCTTGAAATTCTGGGGCTTAAATAATCCTCCCGCCTCAGCCTCCCAGGTAGCTGGGACCACAGTTGCACAGCACCGTGCCTGGATTCGTTTTTTGTATAGACCGAGTCTCTCTATGTTGCTCAGCCTTGTCTTAAACTCTCAGCCTCAACTGAGCTTCCCACCTCAGCTTCTCAAAATCCTGGTCTTACAGGCATGAGCCACCACGTCTAACCCAGACATGTCATTTAACTTGTGTGTGCTTTAGTTTCCACAACTGTAAAACAGAAGTAAAAGTAAATATCCCTTAGGGTTGTTATGAGGATTTAATGCAATAATGGTTGTAAAGTATTTAGCTCAATACCTAGCAAACTACATGTACCTCATGCAACCTAGCAAATTTTTAATATTAAAATCTGATCTAAAGCTTCCCAAACTTTGAAAATCCATTTGCCTTTGTAAGTGTCGAGCCTTAAAATCACCCACTAAAACCTAAGCCTACTAACTGCCCTTCATGAGAAAATGAAAACAGCTTTCTTCCATATAATTTACCTTGAAGGTCTAGGAACTGTATTTAGACACCCCCAGGTACGCTAAACACCTTGGGGACCCTAGGCTTACCGAGTGAGAGCAGGCATCGAAAGTGAAAGGCTTAATAGTTGGCATTTACTGCTCACTTACTACGCTCACTCCATTACTTATTTCACCTATCCCTCCACACAACTACCCAGAGAGACGAGTTCTGTTGTCTCCATTTTACATATTAGGAAACGGAGGCTTAGATTAAGTTAAGAATCTATGCGAAGTCTCACAGAGTAAATTATAAAACCAGAATTTGAACAAAGATTGTCTGATGACAAAACTCCAGCTGAGTTCCTATGCCGCACTGCCGTCCTTCCCCGTGGCACTTTCGGGACTGTGTACAGCTTTCCTTCAACACTCCAATTCCTAAAACGGGCAAAGATGGAGAGGAAGATCACAGTTCCCCTTCAGTGGCTCCTCGAACTTCAAGAATTCTGTCTTCTGTCCAACCAGCCTTAAAGACAGGAAATGCTTAAAACAGGAAAATGGCATGAAGAGCAACAATAATATTAATAATAATAGTCTTTATCTACCGTTACCCCATGCTATTTCTGGAAGAGTCACTATTGGGTGCTGTAGTAATAAGAGCAAAGAATATCGAGTCAGAATTTCTAGAGTTGAGCCCTGGCTCTTCTACTTAACTCTATAAATTTGAATAATCTTCCAAACCTCAGTTTCCTTTTCATAAAATGGGTATAATAATGCTTGCCTTAGTGAATCACTATGAGGATTAAAAGAGAAGATATAAACTATTACTACTGGTGGGAGTATAACTGAGGCCAGCATCCTGATGTATAATCTTAGTAGAATTAAGTATGTATACACATAATTCCAGCACTATGGGAGGCCGAGGCAGGAGGATTACTGGTGGACAGGAATTCAAGACCAGTCGGGGCACCATAGTGAGACCTCAGGTCTACAAAAATTTAGAAATTAACAAGGCAAGGTGGTGTATCCCTGTAGTCCTAGTTACTCAGGAGGCTGAGCCAGGAGGATTGCTTGCACTCAAAAACTGGAGGCTGCAGTGAGCTGTGATCACATCAGTACACTCCAGTGTGGGCAATAGAGCAAGACACTGTCTCTAAAATAAAAATTTAAAAGTATGCACACACTCTCTAACCTAGCAATCTCACTCCTAGGCATATACCCCAGGGAAATTCCTGAGTCCATAAAGAAGCCCATATATGAATAAAACAGCACCATTTGTGCTATTAAGAAATTAAAGGCAACCCAAGTATCTGTTACTATTACTAGGTGAATATATACCTACAATCTAGCAGTTGGAAATAGTGAAGTTGAATTTACAGATGGCAACACGGCTAGATCTCAGAAACAATGTTCAGTGGAAAAAGTAAGAGCAGATGAAGTGTATAGCACAATGTCATTTACATACATTAGAAAACAGTCAAAATAGCACTCAAGGATACAGATATAACTATTAAAAATGTGACCTAGATCATGTCATTCCTCTGCTCAAAAACCTCCATGGGTTTCCCTTCATATTCAGAGTACAAGCCAAGATCTGCATTTGCAATGGTCCACAAGGTCTTACACGATTTACCACTGCCCCAGCTTCCTCTCAGCCTTCTGGTTCTCTCTTTTCTCACTCATCCTGCTCTGACCACTGGCCTCCTAATCCTTCTGGGCTTCTGACATGCCACACAAGATCCTGCCTCAGGACCTTTGTACTTGCTGTCTCCCTGTACCTGGGCCACTCTACCCTAGGTATCCACATGCCTGATCACTTCCTTGCATTTGGTGTAATGGGACCCTTTCAGTAAGGCGCTCTTTAATCACCTGGTAGGCACTGCAATCCACTCCTGGCCACCCACAACACATTGCATCCCCTGCCCTGTTTGTTCCCATAGACCTTATCTCGAGTCAGTGTACTCATTTATCTCTTCCTGATCTGCGTCACCTTATTTGAGCGTAAGCATCATGAATGCAGGAATTTTTTATTGTTTTGTTCTCCACTGTATTCCCTACAACTGGGTCAGCTACAAAGTGAACAGTTTATATTTGTTGGCTGGATGAATATCTCTAAATGAGCCTATAGAATACGGATCAGAAGAGCACTTCCTAAATACACTAAAGCAGTTGCCTCCCATGAGGAAGGGAAATGAGAACAGACGTGAGGGACGACAGAGAAAAAGAATGAATCAGAAAGGGCCTTCCGTAGGCTCAGTGCCTGTGGCTCAATGGGCTAAGGCGCCAGCCACGTACACCTGAGCTGGCGGGTTCGAATCCAGCCCGGGCCCACCAAACAACAATGATGACCTTCCCTCCTCACTCTTTTCTGGCCAGTCTGGACCCTCTAGCTCTTCTCAACCCTATTTTACAACCTTTCTCCCACTTCCAAAAGCTTTTCCTAACCATCCTCACCAGTGGCCCCATAGCCAGCCTTCCCCCCATTCTGCCAACTCTGACAGCCAGACTTGCCCTTCTGTCTGGTGGTGTCCTCAGCGTGTCCCTTAAGCTCTTTTACAGTCTAAAGGCTTCCAGGGGGCAGTGCTCCCCCTCTGAATTCCACATTCCCACCACGAACCCTTGTTACCCAGGAAAAAGGCCTTCTCGTAGTTGTACCAAGCAACCAAAATGGACACTTGGGACAGAGAAAATAAATACATACATGCATTGATTGACTGGTATGTCTTAGGATTCCTAGAAATAGGAAATATATATATATATATATTTTTTTTGAAAGAGAGAAAATAGCCAGACAGAGGTGGAAACAGAAGACTAGAACATACACAAACTTCTATTTAAAGAGCATCCCGGGGACATTTCCTAATGAGAGCTCTGGGTCTGTGAACCTCAGTTTAATTGGGAAACAGTCTCTCCCAAAGGAGGAGCTTGGTGCAGGGGAGGTGCTTTAAGAAATACGGAGGAAAGCCAGAGAACATGAAGCCAGCCTGCATGAATTCCATAATGCCCCTGGCTCCTTCCTTCCCTCCCTCCTCCTCCCTGAGTTTCTCTCAGGCTCTGAGCTCTTTCCAAACTCCAAAACAAAAGTTCCATCCCAAGCAGCCAAGAAGATCTCATGTCAAATCCAACAATCCACCCACTAAATTGCAGGCCGTCTTGTTTTCCCAGCCAACCCCACCCATTCTCCTGACCCTGGAGGTCATCGTGTTCATTGCTCTGTCTTTAAGCAGGGTACTGCCCTCACGCTGGACCTTGCCTTTTCAAAATACTTTTCCAAGAAAGTAAGTTCCACTGGTTCCCTTGGCTGGGTACTAACGATCCTGCCAGTCAGGAAGTTTGGCCTCATGGCTCCTGTTCAAGCAAATTACTCTGCTAAAAGTTGGATAAAGACATGAGAGTTTTACTTCCCTCTGTGCACATGGGTGCTCATGGGTTAGTTCCAATTTATTGGTGAGTACATGCGGTGTTTGTTTTTCCGTTCTTTAGATACTTCGCTTAGGATAATGGACTCTAGTTCTATCCAAATTGTTACAAAAGGCATTACGTCATCTTTCTTCACAGCTGAGTAGTATTCCGTGGCATACATGTACCACATTTTATTAATTCAGTCACGGATTGATGGACACTTGGAAAGCAAGCAGGAGGGAGAAGGGGATGGACAAAATGGGTGTCTGGATGACAGACACATTTATAACCCTGACTCCAGCATTACTAAAGCGATCCATACAACCAAAAACATTTGTATCCCAGAAACACTTTGAAATAAAAAAAGACTTGAGAGAGGAAGGCTAATAGGGGTGCCAAATAATTATTTTCAAGTCTCAAAGTTTCAAAGAAGTGGACTTTCACTGCAATATCTCCAGAGATTATATCAATCACTTTGCATACAGATATAGAACCTTTCCTGATCCCAAATTACGTAAGTCTGCTCCTCAAAATTTTCAGAGAATGAAAACTCTAGAGCCAATCAAACCAGTGCTTCCCAAATAAACAAGTATAGAATTTTCTGCATATTTAAGGTTCCCAAGAGTTTCCAGAGTCTTGACTCAAGTCCCTTTGCAACTACAGAGGGGGCAGTCAGAAATATAAGAGTAAAGGCTTCAAGTTCAAGGTGAGAGCTTTTATTTAATAACCATAGTGTTTACAGTACACCAACACTTCCAAATAGGAAGTCATTCAAAACACATAAGAAGAGGCAAATAGTACAGAAGCCATCATGAGAAATGGATCTGAGCTATTTATCCAAGGTCTGGAAGAAACTGGTTAACAATGCCAAATGAAAAATGGAAACTTCTCATTTTCTCTTTGTTTGTGTGCCTTCTCTAGGAGTCCGGGTCTAGTCACAGTCATTCATTTATTCATTCAACAAATATTTATTGGTCCCCAACTATTCAGCACTGAAGATACAGCAAAGGAGAAATACAAAAAATCCCTCCACTCACATCATTTCCATTCCAGCAGGAGAAAGCAGCCCACAAACAAATAAATAATAGGAATATATATCATGTTAGACTGTGGTTCGTGTTGTTCGGAGAAATGGAAAGCAAGAAGAAATTACGATATATTCAGGGTGGGAGTAGCAATCTTAAGAGTGTTTCGAGAAGACCTCACTGAGAAGATGACACGTCCCCAGTAGTCAGGGGCAGAAAAGGAAACACACAATGACGCAAGCCTCTGAGAAGACTCCAGCTATTTTTAGTGATTTTTTTTTCCGGGGCTGGGTTTGAACCCGCCACCTCCGGCATATGGGACCGGCGCCATACTCCTTTGAGCCACAGGCGCCGCCCTTTTAGTGAATTTTTTTAAATTTCAGATTAATATGAGGGTACAAATGATTAGGTTACATTGTTTGTGTTTCTTAGATAAATTCCAAGTTGTAGTTGAGCCCTTTCCCCAGGGGGTGTGCTGTATACCCTTACATCGGGCCCATAAGGTGAGAGCACACCAATCCCCCTCCCTCCTCCCTTTTCTTCTTTCCCTCCTCCTCCCCATTTGAATTTAATTGTGTTTTTCCCTCATGTGGACGTGCAGTTGTTTATCTATTGGTTTCATATTAGTATTGAGTACATTGGATACGTGCTTTTCCATTCTTGTGATACTTTATTAAGAAGAATGTTCCATCCAGGTTAATACAAAAGATGTAAAGTCTCCATCTTTCTATGGGTGAATAGTATTCCATGGTCTACATACACCACAGTTTGTTAATCCATTCATGGGTTGGAGGGCACTTGAATTGCTTTCACATCTTGGTGATTGTGAATTGAGCTGCAATAAACATTCTAGGGCAAATGTCCTTATAATCAAATGTTCCTCCCCCTGTCCCCTGGGTAGATACCTAATAATGGAATTGCAGGATCAAATGGAAGGTCTACTTTTAGTTCTTTGAGGATTCTCCATACTTCTTTCCATAGAGGCTGTATTAGTTTGCAATCCCACCAGCAGTGTAAAAATGTTCCCTTCTCTGGCTCAGCACCTGTGGCTCAAGTGGCTAAGGTGCCAGCCACGTACACCTGAGCTGGCGGGTTCAAATCCAGCCCGGGCCCGGCCAAACAACAATGACGGCTGCAACCAAAGAATAGCCGGGCGTTGTGGCGGGCGCCGGTAGTCCCAGCTACTTGGGAGGCATAGGCAGGAGAATCACTTGAGCCCAAGAGTTGGAGGTTGCTGTGAGCTGTGATGCCACTGCACTCTACCCAGGGCGCCGGCTTGAGGTTCTGTCTCAAAAGAAAAAAAAAAGTTTCCCTCTCTCCACATGCACACCAGCATCTGCAAAATTTGAGACTTTGCGATGTGGGCTAATCTCACTAGGGTTAGGTCATATCTTAGAGCGGTTTTGATTTGCATTTCCCTGCTGATTAGGGACGATGAGCATTTTTTCACGTGTTGGTTGGCCATTTGTCTGTCTTCTTCAGAGAAGGTTCTATTCATGTCTCTTGCCCCTGATTAAATACAGCTGGAGTCTTCTCAGAGGCTTGCATCATTGACTACTTTTTCTGCCCCTGACTACTCAGTACGTGTCTTCTTCTCACATTGTTGTTCAACCATCACCACTGTCCATCTCCAGAACTATTTCAGCTTCCCCAAGTAAAACTCTATACCCATGAAATACTAACTTCCCATTCTCTCTTCACCTCCAGCCCTCAGAAACGACCATTCTTCTTCCTGTCTCTGCGAATCTAGGTACCTCATATAAATGGAATCATACAAGATTTAACTTTAACTTTTTGTGTCTGACTTATTTCATTTAGCAAAATGTCTTCAAGGGTCATCCATGTGTAGCACGTGTTAAAATACCTTTTCTTTTTAAGGATTAATATTCTACTGTGTGTATATACCACATTTCGTTTATCTATTTATTTGTCGATAGACACTTGGATTGCTTCCCCTTTTGGCTATTGTGCATAATGCTACTATGAACATGGTATACAGATATCTTTTTGAGACCCTGCTTTCACTTCTTTGGGGCATATCTCAGAAGGGAAAGTGGTAAAACATAATAATTCTTTGTTTAATGCAATCACTGCACCATTTTCCACAATGGCTACACCACGCTATGTTCCCACCAATAGCACACAAGGGTTCCAATTTCTCCATATTCTAGCCAGCCAAAACTAGCTATTTTCTGTTTTCTAATAACAGCTCTCCTAGTGTATGTAAAGCAGTATCTGGCCATTTGGGGCTGCCGTGGAAAGAACTAATAGGAAGTAGCAGGAGATGAGGTCAGGGAGAAATCAAGAGGCCAAATCACTCATGTAGGGCCCTAAGGTCCCCATAAGGACTTCGGCTTCTACTCTGGCTTTCGTGGAAACCCTAGATAAGGCAATAGCTTTATATGTTGGCTACTGACTTGTATGCTCTTTGAACTAAGTGCTTAGCTCTCAAGCTAAGGAATAGGCTTCCCCTTGAGTTTGAAAACTCAGCACAGAGATGGGTTCTGCAGAGTTCCCATCAGATGTCCTGTGGTTCTGACAACAAAATGAGAGCTAAACAAGCTGAGACATTCTTCCACCTGCCTCCCTCTCTAGGTACCAAAAAAGAGACGCCAACTACTCACCCATGGGAGAGTAACATGACTGATCACAGTTCATCCTATGGATTATCTTTAGCCACGATTCGATCACTTACAAATCAACAAAAGTAGACTGTGCATCATTCACTATTTTGGATTATCTGCTCCATTTTTGTGGATAACCACGAGCTGATAAGGAGATGAAGGACACTTTTTTCCAGAAACTAGTGAAATTAAGGACTGCGAAGACAAGGGTGGATAGACTCTTAAGAAAAGGGGCAGGGGATGTGTGAATCAGGCACTCCAAGCCTTGCAAAATTAAATAGATGAATCTAGTCCCAGGCCCCAGTTGCCTCAGGAAGGATTGTCAGAAATGTCTGAGATGATCAGAGCTGGGGAGAGAAAGGGCCCCAAAGGGAAGCCTGAAAACACATTTTTGAGAGGCAGAGAGCACCTCTCATAACCTCACTTCCCCCAGGCGGCAGGGATGAAAGCTTCTACATCAAAATGAGAGGTCCAAGGAGTTATAGATTTTCTCAACAATAAATAATCCGGGGAGAATGGCTGCCCAACTACAGTTTATAAATGTTAGAAAATACACACTTGTGTGTGGTGTAGGGGTAGGGGTGGAGGGTGAGAAGGAGAGAATTATGGAGTTGTCCCCTCTGGGAAAGGAGGAGGGACAGAAATCAATTTTCACTGTGGCATTCTCAGGATTCAAATGGGGGTTAGCGGAGGGAAGTATGGTAAAATCTGGCAACCTAAATAACGAATTACTCTCAGCAGGAAAACAGGCACGTACTATCAGAGTCTATGTGCTGCATTTCTTTCCATCTAAGGACCCACCCTCTTCACTCTCCTGTCCCTACGGAGTCTGAACGCCACCCTCCCACGCAGGGTAAACAGAAATGCCACAGCTCCCCTCACGTCACAGTCCCTGCGTCATATCCCCCCCTCTGTGCTCTCACTAAAGAAGTCTTGGGTTACCCTTTTAAGCCCAAAGATTTATAATGAAAACGAGTCCAGGATACAAAAGAAGGCTGCTCGTCTCCTCAGGTAGGAAAATAATAAACTACACGGTGGTGTACATTTTACATCATTCACTCACACATTCGGTAAATACTAAGTACCTGCTAGATGGCCGTCACTGTGCTTGGTACTTGGAACACAACAGGGAGAAAAAAGGTATATATCCTGCCTATATGACACGGTCTTTAAAAACGTTCTTATGTAATCAAAAAATGCCAAAGATGTTTAGCTTGAAGCTAATGATGAACATAATCAGCTAAACTCAGGCTGAATAACTTTCTACAAAACAACTAACCAGCACTCTGCAAAACTATGATTGCCAGGCACAGGCTAAGGAACTATTTCAGATTAAAGGAGAATAAAGGTGGCGACCGTAGCTCAGTGGGTAGGGCATCGGCCACATACACCGAGGCTGGCAGGTTCAAGCTCAGCCTGGGCCTACTAAACAACAGTGACAATTGCAACAACAACAACGAAAGATAGCTGGCCATTGTGGCAGGCACCTGTAGTCCCAGCTACTTGGGAGGCTGAGGCAAAAGAATTGCCTAAGACCGGGAGTTAGAGGTTGCTCTGAGCTGTGACGTCACGGCCTCTATCGAGGGCAACATAATGAGACTCTGTCTCAAAAAAATAAAATAAAGTAAGAGAGAATAAAGAGACATGCAATCCATAACCTTGGATTGGGCTTGGACTAGGGAGAAACATTTCACTACAAAAAATATTACTGAATTATTAGGAAAATTTGCATATGATCTGTGTTTTATACATGCATATATATATACACACATAGACTTATATACAAGAGCTGCACACGGATGTGGCAAAACATTAGCAATTGGTCAATCTTGGTAAAAGATAAATGGGTGTTAATTATATTAGTCTTGCAACTTTTCCATAGCTATAATATTTTCAAACAAAAAGGTGGGGGAGGAAAATAATTACTAAAGGCTATGGATTTTTTTCTTCCTTGAATGATCTTTATTATACAAGTCACTTTTTGATTGGAACGAAATCCCACCAAGAATGCGTTAGCCCCAAATCAGAAGCTTTAGATGAGAGGGGTGGGTGGGAAGATAGAACTCCTTTGTCTTTGATTTACAACCAAAATTGTCAGCAAGTAAAAATGCCTTGGAAAGAAACCACAACGTTGGCTCATGTTAGTATGGTTATAAAAAGTACATACTGCTATTGCCATTTTGTGGGACTAACACAAATTAATAAATCAGGGCCCTAGGCTTGAATATGAGGAGACACTGGCAAAGACAAGCAGAGAAAATGTCTGTCAAAGAGGGATTACCAGGTACACATGCTCCCATGAGGGACATACCAAGAGTGGCAAAAGGGGACAAAAATTTGTTGAGCTGCAAGGAGTGTATATGTGTTATTTCATGTAACCCCTGTATACCCAATAGGTATTAGTATTTCATTTTGCAGATTAAGAGAGGTTGAGTAACTTTTTCAAGACCAAATGTCAGTAAAGGAAACAGTTGGGCTCGGCGCCTGTAGCTCGAGTGGCTAAGGTGCCAGCCACATACACCAGAGCTGGTGGGTTCGAATCCAGCCCAGACCTGCCAAACAACAATGACAACTACAACCAAAAAAATAGCAGGGCATTTTTGGCCTGGCTACAGGTCCCAGCTACTTTGGAGGCTGAGGTAAGAGAATCACTTAAGCCCAGGAGCTTGAGGTTGCTGTGAGCTGTGATGCCACCGCACTCTACTCAGGGTAACAGCTTGAGGCTCTGTCTCAAAAAAAACAAAAAAGAGAAGAGTTGAACTTGGATCTTGGTGACTTCAAAGTCCATGTTCTTTCTACTGTAGCACCTGTCTCCACAAAGACTAAGGAGTCTAAAGTATGACTATTAAGAAGATTTGAACCAGTTCTTACCCTTGTCCCGAGACTGTCCCCTGCCAATGTCTTCTCTTTTCTCCCAAATAGATACTGATGGGCCAGGGCTGAAAGTAGGGAGATCATTAAATCTGTAAGTTCTATCAAACCATTTCCTACTAAAATCCTAATCCCATCTACTTCCAAAATGTTTCCAACCTTTCTAGATACCAAGAAAGGAAATCCCAACGCACATCTGTAGCTATTCCAATAGTCCCCAAACATGAGTTTACATTCAATTATGATTCCTACTTCCATAATTTTAACCCGTATCTTTTTCTTGGTTTTTACTGAAAACATAGGATAACAGATCTCCAGGTGCCAAATATAAATAACTTTCCTGAGACTTCTTTCATCGTATTACAAATCTTGTCTACTTACTACCTCATTATTAAGAAGAAAAAAAACCATCCTCAGTGCAAGTTAGGAAATGCTAGAGAAAGCAATGAAACTTTGATTTTCATTAGCCAAAGAAAAATTGGGGGCAGGTATTTTTTTTAATGGTAGCAACCCTATGGCAGGAAAATGGTTGTAATTTCCCTGACAACATAAATACATCCAGATTTGGCCTTCCCAAACCTCAGCAGTCACCCAAGGCTTCCAGATGCCACTGGCACACACCGTTAGGAAACATCTGTCACAAAGAAAGCCCCAACTGGGACAAAGGAGAGTGGGAAGGTAGATGGTGCCAGTTTAATGAGGGTGGTTTAACAAAACATCTTTTAAGTTTTCTAATTCGCTTGGCCATTTGCTCCCCAGACTTGGCTGCCAATCAGGAGCAGACTAGGGAGAAAGTTTACCAGAAAATGGCAATCTCCTGATCTTTCACTCAGAAGAACTTAGAACTAGAAAAACATCAATTTGCCAGTTACTCAAAAACATGATCAACCCTATTGCAGAGCTAAAAATTTATAGTGGTACCGGAGGAAGGACTTGAACTATGGAAGGGCGATCCTCTGGTTTGGTGGTTCTTGACGACCAGGGACCTGATTTAACAGAATGTCAAAAATGGTTATTAGTGTTCACTGTGACCCATGTGTGTGTCCAATGTTAGCTCACAACTAGGGCACTCTTAGTATTTATTACTCACTCACAAAAATAAACACAAAGACCAGTGGACATCAGGCATCAACACTGACCTCTTAGTCTTTCAATTTTGTGATCTCACTATTTTTTTTAAAGGTTTTAAGGAATATAGACTCAAGATAAGGAATAGTGGGTATTTTGAATACGTTATCAATATAGGAAGGTTGACAAAGATAAGGAATCACCTTTCCATTTCAGTTTTACAAGGAGGAAAGCCCCAGGTGCATCTAAAGACAGGAGCTTGGCAAAGCAGCCCTTTAGGATCCTGGTTTTATTCAGGGACATTGCATAAAAATTTGGATTAAACCTAAGGAATCCCAGCTGAAATCATTCATTTCAGATATTCGGGGATCACTGTCCTAGCCCTGAATTCTCTCCAACTGACATGAAGTAACTCAGACACTTGGTACTTTGTCTCCACCAGAATACTAGTTAGAAGGTTCCTACGATTTACAGATCCTGTGCATCCAGGGCCAGCTTCTCACTATAGTCCCTGACCCACCCTCCTGGGCTCTAAGATTAGTTAACTCTAAACCAGTGGTTCTCAACCTTCCTAATGCCGTGGCCCTTTAATACAGTTCCTGTGGGTTACGACCCACAGGTTGAGAACCGCTGCTAAATGATCGGCTCTTCTCAGCTCCCACTCAGATTCACCCCAGCAGCCAGAGTGCTGCCCGCCCTTCTTTGAAGCGGGCTACAGCCCTAAATCACATCCATCCTGATTGCTGCATTGCAGCAGATAACTGAAGTGTTAGTGCCCTCTACCCTCCTTCTGGAAAATGACACTTTCTTCAAGGCTTGAAGAGCAATACACACACACATACACACACCCCTTCTTCCTAACCAGGCCTGCAGTTTCTTACTGTGTTAAGTCCAAATTTCTAAGATTGCATTTCCAAGGCTTTCTTTTCATTATTCTGCTGATCCTCCCTCCTACTATTAACCTTTGCCGTGGATCCCTGCTTGAACCAGACAAATCTTCCCCCACGCACGACCATCTTACCATCATTCACCTCACCCATCACACAGACTGTCCCTCTCGGTCTAACACACCTTTTTTCCAAGCTCCGCTCAACACGCCCCTCCTTCAGGAAGCTTCTGTAACCACACCACAGATCTGAGCCCTCCAGGATGCTCTTCGCCCCCCACCATTAATGCCCAGCATCATGTCCACGTTCTCCCCCTTCTTTCCTCCCTGCACTGCCTTCGTCTGCGCCTTGGGGAAGTGTCTGTGAACCACTCTTACGTCGCAAGTTCCCAGAGAAGACACATTTCCTGTACTGGCTACCATTTGTCCAGTACTGTCAATGAGTAAGTTCGCAGATGGATTTTGTCCAGTTTGGGTTGGGTCTAGAGTGAGAAATGGTATGATCCCTCTGGTGATTGGACTGTATGATATGGTTTGATATTTCCCTCAAGTGAATACCACTGAAAGTTTCTAGATGCTCAAGACTGGGTTCAAACTATTAAAAAAATCAGATTTCAACTCAGAATAAGTGAATACAAAGGCAAATTCCAAGTTAGAAAATTCAGGCATCAAAAAGATTTTTTTCCCCACACTGGAATTCAAGAAAAAACGATGCCTTTTCCCTCCTTAAGTCATTACCCCCACCACCATGAGCACCAAATCACTCATTTACACACAAGGCAAAACGGATGTGATAAATAGAGAATCCCCCTCTTTGGGAGCTTACTATCAAGGGCATTTTGTGGCTGCTACCTTACCCCTCAAAATAAGTAAAAGATTTATAAACCATGGACTGGAAAGGGTAATCCTAAAGCAGAAATAAACAGCCAAGTTTATTTACAGAGGCAAAAGCATTTCAAGATCCTAGATGACATCAGGGATAATGCAAGATATGAGGGGGAAGGGCTTTATTTTCCAGTGTTGGCAAAATTAGGGAGTATCCCCTGTGCACCTCGGTCAGTCTGAGGAGGGGGCATAGAAGGCAGGGGAATCGCCCCATCTGGGCATTTTGCCTGTTTCCTGAGAAATATCTGTTCAAGCTCCTTCTTCATGGTGGTGTGAAACTTGCACTATGATCCAATAAATTGAACTTCATTTAGGCCTGCCTTCCCTCTGTGCCTCCCACCAAAAGCAAAAGAAAGCAAAATAAACTCCATGTACGCTTTAAACCAATAAATCCAGTTTACCCAGCTATACAGGTTGAGTTAAATATTTGTTGCAGATAGTAATCCAGATCTAGATACTAAAACATAATAAAAATTAATAATTTTCAGGCTTGACATGTGCACAAAAGGAAAAAAGAAAGCCATCCCAGTAGTAACCCATCTCCCTGGGGAAAGAGAAGTGAAGCTGACATAGCTTCCCTGAAAGGTGGGAAAGAAAGCTGAAGCAACCAAATTTAGCTCATACTAAAGAAAATAAATATCCAAGCACATCTCCCAGGAGTCTTCTGAGAATGACCCCAACAAACTGACTGCTCACCGCCATCTCACCCAACCCCTGCAACGGCCTGTGTGCCACCTTCCCCTGCAGTGTTCCTTAGGAGAATGCCTTGTCTCCCTATCAAAAATAAAAAATCCTTAGGGTAGAAACTGTTTTATGTTCTCCCACGGGGGGCAGAAATTGTAATTCTGCAGTAAATATTGCTAGCTGCAACCAAAGCTTGAACTTGAAAGTTATGGCAGCCCCTAAACTGTCTGCTCATTAGACCAAAAGGAAACACAGCCGCCTCCTCCAGCTCACCTGCCCAGCCAAACACCCCCAGCACTACCCATCTCAAATCCCATTCTAGCCTGGCAGACACTGAATTCCACATTGGTGAAAACCCATTCAGACCAAACGGACACCAAAACAACGTTGACACAAATCTATCCAGATGTAGGCCAAAATCCACCGAGATGTAAACCAAAATATTTTTGCTTCCTCCCCTCCTCCATAGTGATGGAGCATCCTGCTACGTGTAGACACCATACTAGTATCACTGTGCCATTATTTGGGTGAATAATTGGACAGCCAGAGCTTCTCTAGAGACTATATATACTTCATGTTATCTAGTATCATTCTGGGATGGTTGTGAACAAGGTAGCTTCTCTGAGTCTCCCTGGGAGAACGTCAAAGATAACAGAGTCAAATCCAAGTTTCTTCGTTCATGATTTGACACATTAACAGGTTCCGTTTTAGTCAGAATCCAATTTGGGAAATTCTATCACACACAAAAAAAAGATGATCAACTTGACAAATCTGAAAAGCATCTAGAGCTCTTCGGAAACCAGACGAGCTACCTCGAAGAATCAGAATTAGATTTTCCACATGGAAATCAGAAAGAAAACTGGGGAAAGCCAGAAAGGGTATAAAAGATTAAGAGATTAGGGTGGCGCCTGTGGCTCAAAGGAGTAGGGCACCAGCCCCATATGCCGGAGGTGGCAGGTTCAAACCCAGCCCCGGCCAAAAACTGCAAAAAAAAAAAAAAAGATTAAGAGATTAGCAAAGTGATGTGATACATTGACGTCAACAGTAAAAATCGATTTCTTTTTTTTTTAATTGATGTCTTCTCTCCCTTCCTCCCCCTATAATTCTCTACCCTCCTTTTCTCAACTCAGTGTCTTATCCATCCAGAACACCTCAGAAAAGTCCTCATGAGAAAGTAGCAGAAGAAAGTTCATCTGCCCGTCCACCTTACTTTCCAATTCCAACTGTAACATAAAATGGCCTTTGTCTACAAGGAGCCCTGATCCACACTCATTTTTTCCAAGAAGGCTTACCAAACAGCCCTTATTCTGTTTCTTTTTCCCAAATCCTTCATTTTCCTGTAAGCATAGAATGTAGAAATCCATCCATCCATTGGTCCCATCTGTCGCTATATCCTGTCTCTACTTTTGGACTAGCGGTTGTGAGTGGTAAGAGCCTATGGCCCTCGTCCCGAGTACCTCCTCCCAACACATGCAATAAAGCTCTGCACACACAGTCGCTTAGGAAATGCCAACTACCTGTCTGGCTGTCTTCCTTCATATCTTTAAATACATCATTCTGTCCTCCCATGTAAGTAGTCAGCTATCTTTCTCTCTCTCCCCCTAGGGTTCTCTCCTCCCCCCTCTCTCCTTCATAGCCCTAGGAGAGGACTCAAGCCATAGGCAGCTACTCCATACCCCCACTTCACCCTTAGAAAGGTAATTTGTTTTGTTCTGTTATAGGAAAAACACCAAGTCATTTGAGTCAGATTAAAGTCCTGAGTTCTTATCCAAATATTGATGAGTATGATTTCTCTGCCCAAGACCCACCTGCCTGACCCCAAGCTCATGCGTCATAATCTACAGCAAGAATCTGGTAGCACCATGCTTTTTAGGGGACATTTTTTATCCTCATTCTCCGGTTCTTTCTATCAATATTTCCTCAACTCCCTAATACCTTTTGTATTAATAAAAGAAAAAAAGTTGGAGAACCGTGGTGGCTCACACCTGTAATCCTAGCACTCTGGGAGGCTGAGGCAGATAGATTGCCCTGAGCTCAGAGGTTTGAGACCAGCCTGAGCCAAAGTAAGACCCTGTCTCTACAAAAAATAGCCAGGCATTCTGGCAGGAGCCTGTAGTCCCAGCTACTTGGGAGGCTGAGACAAGAGAATTGCTTCAGCTCAAGAGTTGGAGGTTGCTGTGAGTTATGATGCCACAGCACTTTACCGAGGGCCACAAAGTGAGACCCTGTCTCAATTTTTTAAAAAAAAGTGACAAGGATAAACCAAAAGAATATAACTGAAAAATTGGCTCGGCGCCTGTGGCTCAGCAGGCTAAGGCGCCAGCCACCATACACCTGAGCTGGTGGGTTCAAATCCAGCCCAGGCCCGCCAAACAACAATGACGGCTGCAACCCAAAAATGGTCGGGCATTGTGGCGGGCGCCTGCAGTCCCAGCTACTTGGGAGGCGGAGGCAAGAGACTCGTTTGAGCCCAGGAATTGGAGGTTGCTGTGAGCTGTGATGCCACAGCACTCTATCCAGGGTGACAGCTTGAGGCTCTGTCTCAAAAAAAAAAAGAATATAACCGAAAAATCGT
>CAUYRH010034660.1:0-20656 GCA_963574655.1 Perodicticus potto
CAGCCTTAAAGAAAGATGGAGACTTTACCTCTTTCATGTTTACATGGATGGAGCTGGAACATACTCTTCTTAGCAAAGTATCTCAAGAATGGAAGAAAAAGTATCCAATGTACTCAGCCCTTCTATGAAGCTAATTTATAGCTTTCATATGAAGGCTATAACCCAACTACAACACAAGAATATGGGGAAAGGGGCAAGGGAGGGGAGGGGAGGGGTGAGGTTGGGGTGGAGGGAGGTTAACTGGTGGGGCCACACCTATGGTGCATCTTAGAAGGGTACAGGTGAAACTTACTAAATGCAAAAGATAAATATCTTAACACAATTACAAAGAAAATGACATAAAGGAGCTATGTTAAACAGTTTGATGAAAACATTTCAAATTGTATATAAAACCAGCACATTGTACCCCTTGATTGCACTAATGTACACAGCTCTGATTAAATAAAAAAAAAAATCACCAGACCAACGAAAGGTCTCAAAAAAAATTCATTTAACCCCAAAGATATCAAGAAAGGAACAAAAGAAAAAAAGAATGCAGGAAACCCTAAGCAAACAGTAAGATGGTAGATATACGTTCAAAACATATCAGCCATTATATTTCTATTTAATTGGAATATACTAAACATTCCAATGAAATAGAAAGACTAACAGAATGAAGAATCAATACCCAACTATCAATACTATTACTATCAACTTATTTGTGTCTTTATATTTCAAGTGTGTGTCACAAATAAGTTGATATTAATAGTAAAAGGGTAAAAAACATACATTTTGAAAAGAAGGCCACAACATATTAACATGAGGTGTGTGAAGTAGACATGTGGCTATTATCAAAGATAAGAGAGATGAGATGAGAGAGATGGTTCAAAATGATAAAAGATAAAAGATATTTCAAAAAGAGTCATCAGGAAGATAAAACAATCATAAGCATACATGTCTAACAACAGAGCTTCAAAATACAAACAGTGAAATTTGACAGAATTAAAGGAAGAAATAAAAATATCAACAATCATAGATGAAGATTTTAAACACCATCTCTCTAGGCAATTGACAACTGAGAAAAAAATATCAGAAATGACATAGAAGATCTGAAAGGCACCGTCAGTCACAATCACTTAATTAACTTTTACGTCCATACATTTTTTTTTACAAATGAGCATTTGCTTTCACCAAGATAGTCCATGTACTGGGCCATATAGCACCATATAGCAAGTGTTAATAAATTTCAAAATCTCTAGCCATAATAGAATTGTATTCAAAATTGATAATAATAACATATCTTTAAAAACATACTTGGAAATTAACAACACAAATTTTTTTTTTTTTTGAGACAGTCTCACTATATCGCCCCCTAAGTAGAGTGCCACGCAGCTCACAGCAACCTCAAATTCTTGGGCTAAAGTGATTCTCTTGCCTCAACCTCCCAAGTAGCTGGGTCTACGGGTGCCCACCACAACACCCAGCTATTTTTTTGTTGCAGTTGTCATTGTTGTTTAGCAGGCCTGGGCCCGGCTCGAACCCACTACCCTTGGTGTATGTGGCCAGCACCCTAGCTACTGAGCTTTGGGCACCAAGCCAAACAACACAATTTTTAAAAGCAATTGTATCCCACTAAAATTTTCTTCAAGAATCTTTCAGTCCACTTAGGAAGTAAGTCATCTATTTACCTGTCAAGTGGTTAAGTCTAATGAGATGGTGTTTAAAATCTTCATCTATGATTATGGACTTTTCTGGCTAGTTCCAGAGTCTTATTCTCAGAACTATTAATTCCTCCACCTCCCTGTTTCTCTTTTTCTCTTCCGGCTCATAACCCTTGTCATCTTTCCCACTTATACACTGGTGTACTTTCTTGTCCCCCGGACCCTGTGATGTTCATGTCTATTGCTTGTTTTTATATTTCCAGGGGCAGAGAAGGCCACTGATAAAGAATTTATAAGAAAGATAATAAGAAAAGAGAGAGGAAAGGGGTAGGAGGGAAGAAGGGGGAAAGGGAGGAAGCACAGCTATGTTGTAACTCACATAAGTCAGAACTTTTAAAACTATAGTCATGGGATTCTAAGCCCCAAAAGACAAATGTTTTATTTTTGTTTCTTCCTTATCTAGAAAGTGATTTGGGATATTTTTCAATAGCTAAAATAATTATCTCTGCTGTGAAAAGAATGGGGCTAAAGAGACTCTGTTTTATAACAAGGTTCAGCTTCTTAAAAATATTTTTTCATGCATATCTCATGTATATAACTACATAGTTTTATAGCCAATATTCGAGCAAAGTAATTTTAAGGGCATTTAAGTGTCAGCTACCCACACTGGTTTCAGTTATTAAAAGATTAGCTGGTACACATAATGAAAATTTATTCCTCCAAATCTGGACATTGGTTATTGGGGGAAACATGCGGACTAAATCAAAAGTATATGGAGCCCACAGAGGTCTAGACTGAGGTAATAGATCTCAGAACTCATTTCATTCTAAATGATCTCATTGACTTAAATGCTAAGAGATGCTGGTTTTGCTGAGATTTTATCCTTCGAAGTCTGGATTGGGAAGATTGTATCCTCTGAGTCATCTCTCCAACACTAGCTTTCTGAATTTTAAAAGCATGTAACAATATGCAATTATTGTAAAACAACGTAAAAACACAATTGCAAAAACAATGTGGGATCATTTTAGGAAGAATTATAGTTACATCTCTTATCAAAATGATGGTCTTACTGATTATTTAATAACTAGCCTTTTTAAAATTCCATCCTTGAGAAGGCCTTTTTAGACTTCATTGAAAATAATTATTTATGCCTTAAAATCTACCTTGGTATCAAGACCCTGGCACAGAGCATTTCCATATGTACTCAATTCATTTGACAAATACTTGTGAGAAGCTTGCTCCCGGTGCTGGGTTTCTAGCTGTCAACCCAAACCCTATCATAGGGAGTGGAAAGAAAGAACATAGAGGCAAGTTAACATACACGTCCCAGTAAAGTGGGAAGGGCTGGGACAGGGCACCTTCTGAGGATTAAGGCAGCTAAGAGGCTTCTCAAGAAAAACAGCATCTAAACTGTGACCTCAATTGTGCCATGCATCGTCCAGCTCTCTTGTAAATCAGATGAACTCTTTCACAACTTCTTTTATCAAATTTCCAACATCCCCTAAGCCTCAGTTTGGCTGACATCTGTATTTCATATTTATAGGGAAAAGAGGAAAAGAGAAGTAACTACTGTGTCCCTTCTCAACCCCAATTCTACCATCCACCTGCATTGGCAGCCAAGTCACCCTCCCTAAACGTGCCAGAATCCATCTCATCCCATGTCCTCCACCAGCTTGCTTCCTTTCTCTCCTGCCATACCCATCAAATTACCTTTACTGAATCCTTCCCCAGGGCTGTCAATCACAGCTTAACACTAATCATCTTTTCAACAACCTCCACCTTGCCCCATATCTTCCTCTAGTCCAGCAGTTCTCAACTTGTGGGTCACGACCCACAGGAACTGTATTAAAGGGCCGTGGCTTTAGGAAGGTTGAGAACCACTGCTCTAGACCAGGGATTTTCAACCAGTGTGCCACAGCAAACTGGTATGCTGGGAAAATTTTTAAAGATCCTTAATTAAATTATTTACAAAAGAAGTTCAAAGCACAGTGAATATATTCTTCTTATATTCTTTTTTATCAACATAATTCAAGTGCGCCACAGAAGTTTAACTATCACTTCAAGTGTGCCGTGAGAGTTAAAAAAATAAAAAGTTTGAAAAACACTGCTGTAGATATTTAGGTATTTAGGTATTTACATTCATGGCAAAATTTCTATAAAAGATTAAGTAAACTCACCGCTCTCTTCCCTGCCTTCCTTCTCAACCCATTTTACTTAGTCTTTGCCCCACCACTACACTTAAATAGCTTTCATCAAGACCATCAAAAACTGTATCTCGCCAGAGTTGCAACCTGCTTGATTCTCGGCAGAAGGTGGCATGGTTGACCTGCTTTTCTGGGCTTTCCTGACACCACAATTTCCCAGTCTTCCTCTTCTTCACCAGTCACGTCTTCTTATCGTCCATTGTTGACTTTTTCGTCAGTACCATTTCCCTAAATGTAGGCGCAGCTAGGGTTTGGCCTTCCCACTTCTGTGTTTAACCCTAAGTGACCTCACTACGTTCTGCAGCTTTCAACACCATCTATGTATCAAGGACCGTTTATGTCAGACCTCTCCCCTGTGTGCCAGACCATATCCAGCCTCCCACCTAGCGTGTCCGCTTGGGTATTCCTTTGTCCCCTTGCTGGACAGACAGGTCACCTCCAGGCTTTCACCACAAATAACATTGGGATGAACAGCATCACATGTTCATCTTCTGGACTTTTGTAAGAATTTCTCTGGGCCGTGCATTCAGGATCAGGACTGCTCGGCCATGTCATCTCTGTAAATATAACTGGGTACAACTGATTGTTCTCCAGAATGGCTGCAGAGACACTAGTAGCCAAGACTGCTTTTCTATTCCAGTGGTGTAAAAGTCTGCCTATATATTATAACATAAACAAACACTTTTGGAGATTTTAAAAATCCAGCCACTTAGACAATAACCTAAACTAATTAAACCAGAATTCCTGTGGATGGAATTGAAACAGTAGTATCATTTTAAAGTTCTCCAGCTAATTCTAATATGCAAATGAGGGTAAGAACGGCTACTCAACCTTCCCAATTCTTGGCATTTTGACTTTCTAATTTTTCCAGTATAATAGGTGTTAAATGTTGGATCATTATTATTTTCATCTGCATTTCTATAGTATCTTTATTATTCTCAATGTAATAAATTGGTTTTCTCAATACTGCCTTCTAAACAATTTGACCTTTTGCCATTGATTTATGGTCTAAGCTCTTTGTAGCTGGAATCAAGAAAATCCATTTACTTGATAACATCTTATCGAACACACAGCTATTTTCAGGCAGGATGTGTCTATCACAATTGTTAAAATATCAGACACACAGAGTATCTAGTGTATGTGTGTGTTGTGTACACAGATGACCCTTGAACAACATGGGTTCTCTTCTGCCTCTGGAAAGCCTGAGACAGCAAGACCAAGCCCCCCTCTTCCTCCTCCTTCTCTTCCTCCCCAGCTGCTCAACATGAAGACCTTTATGAAGACCCACTTGCACTTCATAAATGGTAGATATATTTTTTCTTCCTCATAATCTCAATAGCACTTTCTGTTCTCTAGCTTATTTTATTGTAAGAATACATAATACATAATTCATATAATGTACAAAATGTGTGTGAAATTTGAGTACATAATACATAATTTATGTAACGTACAAAATACATGTTAACTGGCAGTTCATAGGAAAGGCTTCCAGTCAACAGTAGGCCATCAGTAGTTAAGTTTTGGAGGAGTCAAAAGTTATACTCAAATTTTTTACTACATGGGTGCTCAGTACCCCTAATCACTGTGTTGTTCAAGGATCATCTGTCTACGTGTGTTTGCACGTATACCCACCTATATTTTTTTTGTGGGGTAGTTTTGTGCTGATCTTTGCTTCTAAAGATGAATTGAGAGCTAGGTTTTGATGTCAGACAGACCTGGGTTTGAATTCAAGTTTTACCTGTTTGCCACCAACTTTGGGCAAGTTGCTGAATATCTGTCTGAGCCTCAGATTCCTTGCTGGTAGGAGGAAGATAATAATCTAGGCCACATATGTTTGTTGTAAAGACTAAATGAGCAGGTGTCAATAAAGCATGAAGCAATTCCTGATACTCTGTGAATGTTCAGTAAACTGTGCTTTTGTGATTACCGTTCTTCATGTAACTTGCCACATTAGGTGCTGCATGACTCTGGAGCTTGAAGCACTTTTTTATCCAGTTGTTGGAGTAGACAGAAGCTCTTTTGAGAGAAAAATAATGTGTGCATATTGTACAGGTATCCCTGCAGCTTACTTTGCTTGGCAGTAGCTCAGCCTTACATTCAAGTGACAACGAAAGCACCATTTTAAGTTTTTATGGAAGAATGACAACTGTGCAACTTGAATGTTTTTATTCTATAAACATCACTTATTTTTGGAAAACAGGAGTGTCAGCACTTGGAGCTCATAGAGGATGCATCCATTAAGTGAACCTGTGCCACGAACACAACACAAGGTGTCGGGAGGTTCTTAATTCTCATGGGAGACCATCTGGAATACTGATTTTCCAAAATCTGGATGAACAATACAGGAAGCCCATTGTGCTGTGTGGGCCAAGTCTTCCCATTTTCAAGAAGCCAGAAATCTAATTTTTTTAAAAAAAATAATTTGGGGGGTGGCACCTGTGGCTCATCGAGTAGGGCGCCAGCCCCATATACCGAAGGTAAAGGGTTCAAGTCTGACCTCGGCTGAACTGTAAAACAGAAAAATAGCCAGGCATTGTGGCGGGTACCTGTAGTCCCAGCTACTAGGGAGGCTGAGGCAAGAAAATCGCCTAAGCCCAGAAGTTGGAGGTTGCTGTGAGCTGTGTGATGCCACCACATTCTAGTGAGGGCAATAAAGTGAGACTCCATCTCTCCAAAAAAAATAAATAATAATAATAATAATAATTTGGGCTTGGCACCTGTAGCTCAGTGAGTAGAGCACCAGCCATATACACCAAGGCTGGCAGATTCAAGCCTGGCCTGGGCCTGCTAAACAACAACGATAACTACACTCAAAAACTAGCCAGGCATTATGGCAGGTGCCTGTAGTCCCAGTTACTCGGGAGGCTGAAGCAAGAGAATCTCTTAAGCCCAAGAGTTTGAGGGTGCTGTGAGCTGTGATGCCACAGCATTCTACCGAGGGTGACATAGTGAGACTCTGTCTTAAATAAAAAGAAAAAAAATTAATTGCAGCCCTAGTTACAAAAGCCAAGTGTGGAAGCCACCTAAGTGCCTATTAACAGATGAATGGGTAAGAACAATTTGTATATACAAGATTGGACAATTAAGTTCTCAAACTCATCCTAGAAAAAGTGCTACATGCTTCATTACTGAATATGACTACAGTTACCTTACTCCCCTGGGGAAGCTGTGCATCAATGCCAGTGTCTAATCCACCCTCCAAAACAATTTTGAAACTCTTTTTGTGAATGTCCATCAGAGCTGTTGTTGCAGTGTAAGGTCTGACAAGTTCGAGAACCATCCTAGGGAAAGTGCCATGTTTCACTTTAGTATCTGTCTTAGCCATTGGCTTCCCACTAATCAGAGATCGCATCTAGATCTTAACACCTTGTGCAGGGCCTGACACTTTTGAGGTTTTAAAAAAGTTCTTGTGGGATAAATGAATGACTAAATCCATAAACGTCCTCTATGTCAATGTCCTTTGCCAAATAATTTCCAAAGAAACTATTCAGTTTCTTAAATATACATTGTTTCCATAAAATTTTCATTAACAATTCACATAAAAATTTTATATAGAGAAAAAAAAATTTATCTTTTCAAGTGAAGTTAAATGTTTTCCCTTTGATCCAAAAGCAACCATAAAACCTTTTTTTCTTTGGCTGCCAGTAAGCTCAGAGGTACATTTAGCACTCAATTGTAATAATTAACTCATTGCTGAAACTATATCTTTCCTTCTTCTTCTTTTTTCCCCCAACATTTTCCATTTTGTTTAAATTGTCCTGTTTTATGCTTGTTAGTTGTGTCACTCAAGTAAAATATTTGATGGAAGCAGGCGACACAGAAATCATTAGAAAACAATTAGAAGTAAAATATGCAGTGATTTGCTTTAGGACAAATACACTCCAGAGGCTGCATGCATTTAGCAATTAGCATCCAGCAGGTTTTAGCACCCATTCGCCACCTGTTCAATTGTCTCCAGTTTGTATTCTACATAGAGCGCAGAGTCAGTGGTTCCAGGGGAGGGCTTTGTTCCTATTGTGATGGTGAACTAGTCGCTTCAGATGAGGAGAGAGCAGGATGTGGACCCTGTCTTCAAGGAGATTGCCATCTCACTAAGGAAGATAAGACTTTACCCAAGATGTTTACCAAGGAACATGATTGGCATGTTAGTCTGTGCGGGCTGCCATATCAAAGTACCACAAATAATCAGTGGCCTAAAAAAGACAGAAATGCGTCTCCTCGGTTCGAGAGGCTGGAAGTCTAAAATGAAGGTGTCTGCACAGTCTCTCTCACCTGCTGGTTTCAGGCCTTTCTCTGACTTTCTGGTAATCCTTGGCCATCCTTGGTGCTCCTTGGTTTCTAGACATCACTGTGGTCTCTGCCTCCATCATCACTTGACATGCATGACGTTCATGTCACACCCCTGCATGTCTGTGTGTCTCTTCCCTCCCAAGACACCGGGCACCCTGGATTCAAGGCTACTCCCGTGGGATACCCTCTTCACACACATTAACTATATGTGCAAAAGCTCTTTCCAAATAAGCTCAGATTCACAAGTTCCCCCAATATCTTTCGGGGAGACAAGATTAAACCCCTACTGTTGGCACGGGAACAAGTAACAAGTGTAGAGCAGACGATTTGAAAGGTTCTTCAAGACAGAAGCTGAGGCTTCCTAAGGAAGGAAGCTTTCTGACCGGGAGGCATCTGGGAACAGTCGGGAGCAGCCCCCAGTGCTGAGAGCTCTGAGACGTTTGTTGTCTGTACGTCTCGTTTGTAACTACGGGTTATTTCCCTGCCACGCTGCTGGCCCGCCCTCCCTCCTTCTTTGTTACAAATTGACTCTGCCTGGTATCATTCTGCTTGGGAGCAATCTCATTTCAGCCCTTGGCGTTCTTCCTGTGCTCTGCGTGTTGAGTTTTTATCAGTTTCCTGTGATAAGAAATTTCTAAGGCACTTTTTACAGGAAGGCCTTCCCTTGCTTTGTTCTTATCTCTTATTGCTATCACAAGCTTGCGTGATAGATTTTGCCAGCCTTAGATTCATAGGTTTCTCTGAAATAAAGAAAAATATACACACCTGATTTTTTCTTCTTCTTCCTTTTTTTTTTTTTTTGCTGCTAACAGTGTATATACAAATATCCAGAGACTGTCAAATTATACTTCCAACCATCAGCCTGACTGTGTTTTTATGGATTTGAAACAAGACTTTGATTATCTCTCTTTCCTAATGGAATGTTTTTAAAAGTTGTCTTGGCAGGTTTTCTTTTAGGGATAAAAAGTTTGCTTTCTTTGTTAGAAGGCTTTATCATAAGCATCCCCATTGTCCTGACTGATGAGGTCAAAATGAACCTTGAAATGTTCTTCTCCTCCACTCTTCACACGCAATGTCTGACCAGCAACAGAGATTTAGAAACTGTCACCTTCCTCCAACAAACGAAAATAAGAAAATTAGAGCATTAATAACCTGTTGCTATTTGGGGGGCATTTGAGCTCATTTTAACTGTAAGAACCCTGTTCCAATATGCATTTTTGTTAAACATAATCACAGTTGTCAACAATTAACATCTTGTTAAGCATAGTGTGGTATTTTGCTAAGCTATAATTGAGCAAATTATAACAAATGGCATTTTTGCATAAAATACCAGCTGATGTAGAGTCACAAGTTTAGGACCTGAAGTCTATTTAAGACCCAATAAAGCAGGAAAGATATTTACCTCATTAGGCGAACACCAGAGGCTGGAATAGAGAGGGCTAAAGAATGCCAGTTGCTAGGTGAAATCCTCCAGTTCCATCTCGAGTCATTAATAAATGTGGTCCAGGTTCTCATACACGAAGGTCATTACCAGCCTCCTGGAGACCTTCCGTATTCCTGTCGGCGCAGCTCCCAGAGAAATGTGAAACACCACTGCCGTGCGTGTGCCCCTGAGCTGCAGTTGCCCAAACGCATCTACGCCTTTCTGTTTTTCCCATCGCTCCATGCAGGGGAGTTAGGTGGTTTGCCCTGCGGGACACCGGTCATGAGACACAGACCCAGGCTCTTGGGATTTCCCAGCAGGTCGGGCTCGTTCCACCGCTCAGCTTTGCCTCCTCCACCCTATTTCTACCCTCTCTGCATCCCCCCCGGTTTCTACTACTCGTCACCTGGGATTGGATCCTCGGCATTTGTGGCCTTGGACACGTTTCTTCCATAACACACTGTTCATCAAGTCCCATTCCTTCTCTGCCACTTCAAAACTATATCTAGAAAAATATCACCTTTTATCTCATCCTTGTCACGTTCAGCCTTCCATCCGACCAGGCCCCGCAGAGGCTCCCAGTCGTCTGTGACTTGGACAATGACAACCGTAACCCGTGCTGAAATCTCCTTTCTTAGCATTGATATCCCCTAGCATTTAAATTGTGTATCAGCTGCTTTTGCACACAGGACTATCTTGTTATCATTTAAATGTTGGCTATAGGTGTTAATTTTATTTTCCTAACCAGATTATACTCTCTTTGAAGTAAACCTTATCATCTATTTCTTTTCTACTTTGCACTTTTACATACCTAAATTTGATGGTTGATATTTGATTAGTAATTGATATATCTTAATTTCTTAGCTTTTTGGCTCCAAAAGGTAGGTTGATGCCATATAAGTCACAGTCTTATAATGGTTCTAAATGAATATGACTATTTTGTTATGCTCTCCAAAATTCTGATTGAATTTAAAACACCAGAGGTTCATGTTTTTGACTCTATATTTTAAATATCACTTAAGAAAGAGAAAATTAATAAATTATGTATGCCACCCAAGATTTTCTTTTTTGACAATTTTATAGGACAGAGAATTGTCATCCTTGAGTTTCTGGCTTTATCTGGACATCTTCCATAATCATTCATTTCATTAATCTTTACGACCGTATTTACAGTTGCCGCAGGAAACTCAGCGTTCTGCGAGTTCTTTTCCATGTGCTCTTCATGCCTTACCAGGCTCTCCCGTTTGGGACTGGGCCACTCTATGGAGGCAAGAAGTTGAGACCTCTATTTGGTTGATGCATTTGAGGAGTCTCATGAAAAAAAAAATGCTTGTAAGTGGGGTGACCTTAACTAAATAGAAGTTCCTTTGTGTACCAAAGGGATATAAAGTTAATTCCTACCCAAAGCTTCATTAACTGGATGCTTGGTAAGAAAGGCTAATAAAGCTGGGTGATCCTGTTAGTTTCAGGGGATCTCTACGCTGCAAAGCCTCAGACAGAGCTGTTTGTCCTGCTTCATCAGTAAAGCATCTTAGATGCCCAGTTAAATGGGACTTCTTTCCCCCGCCCTACCTGGTGCTTTAGGGATTTTAGAACATTAGCCAATGGCCCACTAGCTTTATGGGATTTATGCATCACTGCAGCCACAAAATCAAGTTTTCTCTTCTGAATGTGTGAAAGGCCCATGATAAATTACAGTTTTCTTCCTCCCCTGTTCCTACAGTCCTGAAGATTTTGGTCTTTAGATGTTAACACGTGGAGACCAGCGTTGTGATAATTCACTTTCTAAGAAACAAAACCAAGTTCAGATATTGTGATGTGGCTTCTGAAAGTTCTCTACAAAATTTATTTGGTTTTTCTTCCCTTTATTTTCTAGGTGAGGCCTGGTTTATATACAGTAAAATATGTAATTCAATGAGTTTTATGAATGCCTGCCCTCCCACTAGATCTAGAATTTGGAAAATGCCCTTCTGACCCTTCCCAGTTCACGCTGTCACTGTCTCAACACATATTGCATGAATACAGAGCGGGAAGGAGCTCAGTTAATTCATATATTCATTGGCAACAACATGTGGCTATTGGAAAGCCTCAGCAAAGAAATTTATCAAGAAAACTTCCCAGACATGACCATAAGTTTATCTGCATCTTTGAGATGAATGTACTGTAGGTCTGACACCCACCTATGCAAATATCTACCTGTCTTCCTTCTCACAGAGCAATGAATGAGTATGCTGGTAAGTGCTGCTGCTTCTCTATGACACCTTGATGTAGTTGAACATAGGATGGTTCAGCTTCAGAACCGTATTTCTAACACCTATACCATAAGAACCAATTTTTAATAAGTCAACAAACCATGGACACGAGGTTCTTGTTTTTAGCCTTCACTGCAATCAGTGTACATTTCTCAGGCATGGTATTAACAAGAGGGTCTTGCATTAAAAGTCCAAACGCTTATATGCCTACAGACCAGAAATGTTAGACATCAAAATGTGTATGCACTCAGATATAAAATATCATAGATAGCAGGGCTAAAGCTGCCAGGGTACTTAATTTAGCACAAATCCACTACAAAGCCAAAGAAGAGTAGCCATTTCAAAAGACCCCTTTATTGTGGTTACAAAAGAAAAAAGGAGGAAGGAGGTAACCCCATTCCTAGATCCCTGCAGTGTGCAGGAAATCAAAAGAAATAAAATTAATACCATTGGACCACAGCACTCACAAACACTGGTCATGGTAGATATCATCAAATATTTGGAAGACTGTCATGTGAAACAGGAGTTAATTAGATTGACTCTGTTAACTCAACAAGACGGCACAAAGAACAATAAAAAGACATTCTAGAGAAAGCTAACTCTTCACCTCAATCTAGGGAAGTGTCTAACATTTAGAACTCTATATAAATGGAGTTGGGCTGGACTGCTTTGCTAAATGGTCAATTCCCAGTTTCTAGAAGTGTTTAAGTCGAGTCAGGGTGACCTATGTCCAGAACAATCTGGATGGAATTGCAGCTCTAGTAAACAGATTTGCTTGTGTGACTTCATACATTTATTCCAAGATTAAGTGACTCCTTGTACTTGGTTGATGAGATGATATAATCTCTTCCAAATCAGCTTGCCTGTTTATTTTTCAAATTCTCTGATGGTTAAGAGAGAATTTTTCTCTTATTTCCAGCTGTCTTCTATATTCCATCCAACAGAAAAAAATAAGTGAATTTCAGAAGAGCTTTCAGTATTTTCTGCGATATGATTACCTCGGGTAGTGTTGCAAGTGTAATTAAAATTCTGTTTGCATTCCTTGAAATATAGATAAGCATTGCAGAGTGTGATCATTCTACAACATCAGATTTGGGTTGTAATCCAGTCGAGTCTGGTAACAGTGTGAGTTATTCTGGACCCATGAATTTTGAGACTAAGAGTAATTCCATGTAATCACTATTATACTTCAGGCTACGAGGTAACGCTCATTCTAGGATGCGTCTGTGGTCTCTCAAAAGAAATGAAGCTAAGGAGTTGGTAGCAAGAATTTAGCTATTTACTGTGTACAGATGCTTGTTCTAACAAAGCAATCTGGATTTTATTTTAAAATAAACATTAAAAACCTGTGTTCGAAAGCTTGGCAGAGACCTACTTCCATATCAATTGAGTAAAACAGAGCTGTAAAAAAAAAAAAAAAATAGATGCCTATTGCTGCCTTCCAAGAGTCAGTAAGAATAATAACTCACATTATCAGAAAGGGCAGTACAAAATTACTCGTGCAAAGAACAAGTAAAGACTTCTTGCTTTTCCTTTCTGGCTTCCTTGCTACCAATTTAAGATCAAGATCTTAGAAGGAATTACATTCCGTCTTAGGTAGAACTGACAGAAACACATTTTCAATTACCAGCAGGTGACAATAGAACAACAATGTCAGTGGTTTTTTAAACAAGGTTATTTCTTGCTTTACAAAGGTGACTATAAATGACTGAATGAGATCTCTAACAAATAATATTACTCTTCTCAAAAAATATAAATACTATTGCTTTAGATACCAGTACATTTGATTTACAGTTTTCCAGTTTCTTGGGGATCCAAATGGGGGCAATTCTAACAGAATTACTTGACTTAAAAAATATTAAATACTAAGCACAACCCAAGAGGACCTATTATAATAAAAACAATTATTACTCATTTCCATTATAGAAAAGCAGAGTTCGTGATTTTATTTTTGTTGTCATTTTTGTGATAGTCATACATCTTAGAATCCATTTAAACACTTGTATGAATGAATGAATGAAAGTCAAATGATGAATGAAAATAATGTAAGTAGCTCTGGGTACAGTGATTCATGCCTGTAATCCTAGCACTCTGGGAGGCTGGGGAGGGTGAATCACTTGAGCTCAGGAGTTCAAGACCAACCTGAACAAGAGCTAGGCCCCTGTCTCTACTAAAAATAGAAAAAAAAAAAAATTAGCTGGGTATCATGGCCAGTGCCTGTAGTCCCAGCTACTTGGGAGGCTGAGGCAAGAGAATCATATGAACCCAGGAGTTTGAGGTTGCTGTGAGCTATGATGCAACGGCACTCTACCCAGGGCAACAGAGTGAGACTCTATCTCAAAAAAATAAAATAAAATAACATAAATAAATAAAATAATATAAGTAACTGACTCAGGTTCTATAAGGCAGCCTCATGGTGAAACCCCATATAGTAGAACCTCTATACGTTGACCCCTCTAGGGCTATAACAAACTGGTCAATGTACAAAGGTGGCCACCATAAGGAACTAAGTCTGTGGTGCTGATACGTCCATGTGGTGTGTGTTTGGTCTATGAAAATTAGGTCAACTCGGGAGGTGGTGAGTGTGGGGAGGTATAAACCATGAGATTCCACTATAGGTTTTTTCCTGTATCATGTCCTCCCTGTCACTCCCAAAGCCCCAATTAATACCCAGAGGTACATTTTAGTAACTCACATCAAAAGCTCACTGTTTCTTAAGTCTACAAATTAGACTTGTAGTCACATTAATATTAGCTCCTATTTTATTTTTGTAAGCTTGGATTTTCCATCCAGTTGTTTGTAAGTTAAAGTGTCTTCTCTAGAAGAGGATTTCAGGGGGCTTCACATTATCCTTCTTAAAGGCAGATACAGAAATCACCCTGAGTTCTTCTTTTTCTTGGAATATTTTCCCTAACAGCTCCCAATTGTTTGGAGCATTTGAAGACACGTAGTTAACTTAGATTATCTCCCATCTAAGTTGAAGGTTTTAACGATGCCAAATTATCTCCCCACCTTTTTCCTCCCATGATTCCATTAACCTTAGTATTTCAAAGCAATCTAATTTTGGATAAATTGCTTTCCTGTGTTTTGGCTGCTAGCTTTTGACAAACGTGTTTTAAGTTTCACTCAAAGGCTAATTTTTCTTATTTTAACCACTGAATGCTTTACAAATTATGCTAGCAAGATGTCTTTTATTTCTTGAGTTTTAGTTACTCAGAAATTATAATTTTACAAAGCTAAAAAAAGCTTGAAAACTTGATGCTGTGCTAAATATCATTGCCTACATTAAATTCTTAAGAATTTATTATTAGGAAAACTTGTTTTGACTTATCTCCTAGCTCAGAATGCTTTGAAAATACCGGCACATTTAATTACATTTTGTTTATTGGTGAGAATGACCAATCTTTAGATGTATTTTTTGCTGCTGTTGTTGTTTTTTGCCATTGGAATATGAAGATATCTTACTTCCCATTCCAGAGGATGCTAGCTAAGTACTTGAGTGCACACACATACGTTTTCTCTCTCTCTCTCTCTCTCTCATACACACACACACAAGCAGATACACATAAACACACATACAAAAGTTGGGTAAGAAAGGAGAATGGTTGGATCTCATTTTCCTTTTTCCTTTCGCAATGAACGATTGGATCTCATTTTCCTTTTTCCTTTCATAAAGAACAGGCATTTAAGGTACTCACAGAAGAAACTGTTCATTAGAAATACATGGTACTTATTAAGAATCATGACACTGCATTAGACATTGTGATGGATAAAAACAAAGAAATATAGACATTTTCTTACCCCTACCATCTAGTTAAGGAAATGTACTTGTCCTCCCCAACTAAAACACACAATCTATAGTGGATAAAGTGGGAGCAGTAATATTAATAGTCCTATAGCAGTAACTACAAATCTTAAGCCCTTTCTATTGGACTAGCACGGGCCTAAGAAAGAGTTGTATGTAAATTATCTCACTTGGTCCTCACTACAGTCACATGGGTATTTCTATTACTGTTTTACAGACCAAAAACAAGAGTCTGAGAAGTCACTTTGCCCAAGGATATGTAGCCAGTGCTCAGCTACCACTTAAACCCGGGTCTTGCTCTATGGCCCATGTTGATATGCTGTTTTAAAATACCACATGTTAGAGTATTATAAATGTGTGTTTCAAAACGGGAGAGCTGACCTTGAAGGACAACTTCACAGAGAGGTGGGTATTTGTGTTGAGAAATGAAAGGCAAGCTGAAGGATGGTAGGCACAGACACTGGGGAATCTATTTCAGGCAAACAAAAACATTTGCCTCAAGAAAAGCACGAGATCGGGAGCATAGCGATGTTTGGCTGACGCGTAGTTAGATTTTCAAACGGTGGATGAGACAAAAGGAAAGACAATGGGTAGTTTTTAATATGCGATGTGTGTTCATTTATTAAAAATTTGAGAAATTAAAATAGGACTTGAGAAATAATTAATAAAAATTTAGCTCTACATAACCAGAGTTTAGAGAAATTTCATATTATCATACGAGGCCAATTATGTTTTTAATGCTCTCTGTTTGTCTTCTCAAGTGAACAATCATTATTGTCAGGCGAGATCTCCAAAGTAATTTGTATTTCTTTGGAAAGAGAATATCAAAAATGTAAATGCTTTAGTAAATCAATTAATTCTTGTGTGCTATTTTGGAATATTAGAATATATACAGACTATTAAAATTGTAATACTAAATATATACTGATAACAAAAGAACACCAGTAACGTTTGAGCACCTCTTGTAACTGCAGAAATCAAAGGTGAGTTGAGTAATACAATTTCAATGCAGTTTTTTCTTTTCTAAAAATTTGTATATATTATTTGGAACCTTCTCTATATTTAAAACACCTAGAAATATTGTACCACAATGAAGGATGGTTTATTCATACAAGCTCATTATTTATAATTCTCTAGAAAAAAATCGTCAATTGCATTTAAGACCATGCTTTGTTATCTACTTTCAAAGTTCTACATAAATACTATGGAAAGGCATTTTATTTATGGCAACATCAAGGTCAACTCTTATTAATGGCATAGACCTTTTGAATATTGAAATCCATTTGGAACTATTTGATTGTTTTGTTCTTCCCTTAAAAGATATATATATGTATTTTGAAGACATATATATTGAAGACACACAAATAGTTGTGTTTACACTTTTTTCCTTGGGTTGTTGGTGATTATTTCAAAATGCTTAATTAAACCTTTTTCAAATTTTAGAAATTCAGTTGCTCACAAAAAAGAAACAGTCTGCATTTAGTGACGCTTTTTTCTTCCTCTTTTTCCCATTTTCAGTTATTTTGCAAGGAGAAAACTTGCTTGCCTTACCTTTGAGTCAGAGACTGACTTTAGATCTAAGTCCTGTCCTTAGAAAAGAACATAAACAAGCTCAATCATGCATGAAAGCCTCTAATGGAATCCAAATATAAATGTAATTTACCAATGCCAGACGTTCGGAATTTGTATAATTTGCATGGCAAGTGCAGGGTTAACAAACGAGACGGAAACAGCTGAGAAGCAGCTTTCAAAGGAGCAGAGATGTGAGCAGGAAGCATTTCCCTGAGCTTCTCTGAAATGGGAGCTGATCAAGCAATTAATACAGTTAAAAACACAACAGCACACTTGGATCTAATCTACCTTAGAAAAGTGATCCAAACCAAATACGTAAAATTGATTGCCTAAGACGACTTTCCAGTGAGGTGGAAAAGTCTCATAAAGACCCAGAAATGGAAGACAAGGAGCAAGGTCATTCGGCCCATCCTGTCGGTGCTGAATTACTTAAGTAATTGAAGTCAGTTCAGCTAACAGGGAGGTAGTTCGTTTTCACTAATGATTCCACGTTGAAACTGGGGTTGGAACAATAAACTTCCTGTTGTATTTCCTTCCCATCCCACGTCACAACCTCCCAACCACACCCAAGCAAATATTTTTCTTTATTAAAGAAAGGAAAGACCACTGAACAAGTGGTTTCATAAGACCTGAGTTAGCCTCTCTTACAAACTTCAGTTACTGGAAATACAAAATGGTACCTTATTATGTGATTCCAGCACAACAGCCTTGGCCTAAGCTCAGTCCTCCTCCTGGCTGACTCCTGATTGTAAGCGTGGAGAGTCTGGGGACAGTGTGCACTTGACTTCCCCTAGTAACCCTGGTGTCTGGCATGTTGCCTCTCCATAGGGAGCGCTCAGTTAACATCTGCTGAACAGGGCTGGGCACGGTGGCTCACGCCTGTCATTCTAGCTCTCTGGGAGGCCAAGGTGGGTGAATTGCCTGACTTCATGAGTTCGAGACCAGCCTGAGGCAGAGCCAGATCCTCTCTCTAAAAATAATCGGGCATGTGGCAGCATCTTTAGTCCCAGATACTAGTGAGGCTGAGGCAAGAGAATTGCTTGAGCCCAAGAGTTTGAGGTTGCTGTGAGCTATGACGCCATAGCACTCTACTGAGGGTGACAAAGTAAGACTCTGTCTAAAAAATAAAATAAAATAAAATTCTGGACAGCGCCTGTGGCTCAGAGGAGTACGGTGATGGTCCCCTATGTCGGAGGTGGTGGGTTCAAACCCATTCCCAGCCAAAAAAATAATATATATATCTGCTGAACAAAAGCAGAAGTTGAACATGCGATGTGTACCCAGAGCCCACAGATCGGGTGAGCATGTTAGGGAAATCCACTGCACAAATGCTTTCCTCAAGGATCAACTCTGAAAAGTTTGAGAGGAAAGTTCAGTCATTTAACAGGGTTAATGAAAGTAGATGTATATTAAAATAAATTTGGATAATTTATGGCTAGAATGCAAAATTGACGTGAAGGATTGTAGGATTCAAACTTGAGACTTCAAAGTCATCTTACCAGGCAACTGCCGCCAGCGTTGCCCTGAGACCTCGTCCCCCATCGTTGGAGATTTCCCGGGAGAGCACGTGCAACTCGGAGTAGACGACACTGTGTACAGAGGAAACCCAAGGGAGATGGCCTCACAGGCATTAGAACAGCCACTGGGAATCCAGCGTGTTCAGAGTGCAAACCCCAACCTGTCCAGCTTGCGGGCAGGGCACATGTTTTGTGTCCAGGAGTGTTGACAGGCACTAGGTTAGGTGATTCAAGAGAGAGAAATGACAATGTGGACAGATGTCCAGTGCTCATAGTCCAGAGGGGGTGATGTTACGGGACATTAGGGGAGTTTGGAGTCCCGTGATATATCTAATATAAGATGCACCAAAGTGTTTGTGGGACACTCAAGACCAGACTAGCCCATTCTCACTACTCCACTAGAGGGTGACAGTGCCCGTGAGCCCGGTTGGGGCACGTCCAAGGCCACAGGCTGTGTCCTCCCAGCACTGGAGGCTGTGCCCGAGCATGTGGTGGATATAGATGGTCCTGGAGAGACGAGCCCAGTGTGGTCCTGCCATGCCCAGCTTGCTTCTCGAGCAATTGTCAGGTGATTTGGGAAGTTTTCCTTTTCCTTCAGTTTCTCTCTCATCAAAGCCACGTGAACAGGATGAAATCCTATTTAGAAAGATCTTTTACTTGACTCAGAGCTGTTAGGACCAAAGGAGAGCCCTGGGTAGCTTAGGTACTAGTGCGGCTGCAGCCGGGTGTGCAGAAGGCAGGCTCGGAGCGTGAGGCTCAGAGCTGATCTGAGGTCTGTGTGCTCAGTTCCTTGTCCTGCTCGCTGGTCTTAGAGGGGGCACCCACAGGCTGGCATGAGCAGGCCTCTCCTTGAACCCCGAAAGCCCAGCTGGCTTCAACCCCTCCAGCCTATGCAAGTGTGAGGGTCCCGCACTTAGAAGGCCCTGTGTGGTGTAAAGCCCAGATGTACCATGTTAAAATCAACAATTTTATCTTTGAACTTGGATTCTGTAAGTGAAGTCCCATGGGACAATGTAGCCAGCAGAGACATGGGTCACTGTGGTGTACCTGCTGTCCAGGGCCGCCCCCTTCACAGGCGCTAGTTTTTTTTTAATCCCTGGATTTCTGTATGTAGGAATGATTTTAATGTCCTTAGCTTCTTGTTCTGACATTTCCCAAGATATTTGGTGTCTGATATTTTTTCTAAATATTCGAATTTATGAGATTGCAGTGAGATTGCATTATGTCATAATTTTATATTCTTTTCTTTGAAGCCATTTTTAAAAGGCCATATAAACATAGGTGACTCTTCTTCAATGGTGTGACCTGTGGTATTTGTTAATTGTACAGTTACATGTTAGCTTGTGTTTCTGCAAGTAGATCCCGAAATTACATTACGTAGGCCTCCGCGTATCTCTTTTAGGTTTTTACTTTTCTTACTTTTGATTGTTTTTCTCATTACATGTGAATGCTATAGACAATTCATTTCCATGAATACTTTTTGGTTTGTATTTCTCTTAGCATCCTATACTTTTAAGATGTGCACAAATGTAATATGAGAAAACTCAACAAAAATTCTCAATTGTTTTGGAGGGACCGAAGTTCCTTCACCATTCACTGTGGCGGTTCTGGTCTGTCTCTTGTCATATAGCTTTTCATTGTCTATATTAAAAACCTATAAAAAAATGGAGACTCTACCTCTTTTATGTTTACATGGATGGAGCTGGAAAATATTCTTCTTAGTAAAGTATCTCAGGAATGGAAGAAAAAATATCCAATGTACTCAGTACTACTGTGAAACCCATCTATAATCACTCACACTTGCATATGAAAAATGAACCATAACTATAGCCTAGGATAAAGGTGGGAAGGGGAGGGAAAGGGAAAGGGGGATCAGTAGAGAGAGGATTAGTAGGGGGGGCCACACCTATGGAGCATATTGCAAGTACAAGTTGGATCTATCAGGTGTAGAAC
>CAUYRH010034661.1:0-20745 GCA_963574655.1 Perodicticus potto
CTCCCTTCCCCTCCCCTCCCCTCCCCTCCTCCTCCTCTTCTCTACTTCATCTTGGGCTATAGTTGTGTTTTATCTTTCATATGAAAGTGTATGTAACTACAAATTGGTTTCATAATAGTACTAAGTACATTGGATACATTTTCTTCAATTCTTGAGATACTTTACTAAGAAGAATATGTTCCAGCTCCATTCATGTAAACATAAAAGTGGTAGAGTCTCCATCTTTTTTAAGGCTGGATAATATTCCATGGCATACATATATCACAATTTATTAATCTATTCATGGGTCGATGGGCACTTGGGCTTGTTCCAAGACTTGGCTATTATGAATTGAGCAGCAATAAATAATCTGGCACAAGTATCTTTGTTGTAAAGTGATTTTTGGTCTTTTGGATATTACACCTAGTAGAGGAATTGCAGGATCAAACAGCACGTCTAATTTTAGATCCCTAAGTGTTCTCCAAATTCTTTCCCAAAGGAACGTATTAGCTTGCATTCCCACCAGCAGCACAGAAGTGTTCCCTTTTCTCTACATCCATGCCAACATCTATAGTTTGGGGATTTTGTTATGTGGGCTACCCTTACTGGAGTTAGATGATATCTCAAAGTGGTTTTGATTTGCATTTCTCTTATGATTAAAGATGATGATAATTTTTTCATGGGTCTGTAGGCCATGTGCCTGTCTTCTTCAGGGAAGCGTCTGTGCTTCTGTTCAAGTCTCTTGTCCACAATGAAATGGTATCGCTTGTTCTTTTCTTATTAATAAGTTTGAGTTTTCTGTGGATTCTGGTTAGCAGACCTTTTTCAGAAACAACCTGCAAATATCTTCTCCCATTCTGAGGGCTGTCTGCTTGCTTTACTCACTATGTTCTTGGTTTTGCTGAAGTTTTTAGTTTGATCACATCCCAGTAGTGTATATTTGTAGTATTCTGATGTGAAGACATTTGGTCCCGAACTTTTCATTTTGGGGGATTTCATATAGTTGTTACTATTTCATTACTTGACATAGGTCTATTCAATATTTCCAATTCTTTCTGGCTAAGTCTAGCAAGGTGGCATTCTTCCAAATATTGGTCTATTTCCTTCAGATTTTCATATTTCTGATGATAGAGTTTTTTTGTAGTATTCATTAAGGATTTTTTTGAATTTCTGAGGTATCTGTTGTTATTTGACCTTTCTCATTTCTGATTGTTGATGTTAGGGATTTTACTTTTCTGTTTCTGGTTAGGTTAGCCAATGGTTTATCAATTTTGTCAATCTTTTAAAAAAACCAACTTTTTGATTCATTGATCTTTTGAATAATTCTTTTGTTTTCAATTTCATTTAATTCTGCTCTAATTTTGGTTATTTCTTTTCTTCTGCTGGATTTGGTTTTGACTTCTGAAACATCAGGAATATTCATACTCATACAAAGACATGGTAACTAAATAATCTTATGCTGAATGATAACTGGGTCATAGATGATATTAAGAAGGAAATTAACCAAATTTTTGGAACAAAACGATAAAGAAGGCATTAATTATCAGAACCTGTGTGATACTGCAAAGGCAGTCCTAAGAGGGAAATTTATAGCATTGCAAGCCTTCCTCCGTAGAACAAAAAGAGAGAAAGACACAACATAATGGGACTTCTCAAGCAACTGCAAAAGGAAGAACATTCCAACTCCAAACCCAGCAAAAAAAAAAAAAAAGAAAGAAATAACTATTTCCTTTTTTAAAACACTTTATCATAAAGTATATGTATATGTATATATATACATATGTCATAAAATATTAACAAAGGAAAATGAAGATTTTTAGAATCCTATCATCCAGACATAAACCACTATTTGCCATTTTGTTGAAAATCACCTTAGATGGACAGACAGACACACACACACAGATACCTAGAGATAGACAATTGATATAAAGTGAATCATGTTATACATCTTTTGCTTTACTCATTTTAAGCAATATTATATATACCATTGAAACTATACATTGTGATACATATAGATCTACAACACCATTGCTGATGACTATGTCATATCTCCTAGGTACCTTTCTTGAGAGATACTTGGTTTCCTTCTAATTTTTCAATAGTACAAACACCATAATAAATATCCTTATATAGGGCCAGGCCTGGTGGCTCACACCTCTAATCCTAGCACTTTGGGGGCTGTAGCAAATGGGAAGATTGATTGAGTTCAGAAGTATGAGACCAAACTGAGTATCAGAATGAGACCCCCATCTCTACTAAAAATAGAAAAATTAGCTAGGTGTTGTGGTGGGCATGTGTAATCCCAGCTACTCAGGAGGCTTAGGTAGGAGTATTGCTTTGAGCCTAGGAGTAGGAGGTTGTAGTGAGGTATGATCATGCCACTATACTCTAGCCTGGGTGACAGAACCAAACCAAAAATCAATGAAAACAAACAAACAAACAAACAAACAAACAAACAAAACCAGAAACCAAAAAAAGAAAAACATCACCACCACAACAAAAAAGTCCTTGTATATAAAATACCTGTTTTAAAACTCATTTATTCAAGAAATATTTACTGAATGCTTACAGACACTATACTAACCTCTGTGGAAAATATGGTGGGTAAAATAGGGGTATTCCATGCCATGCTGAAGGTCATAGTCTTATAGCCTCTTTGTCTTTGTAAGTTTAGTTCTAGGGGATGTAATTACTGTGTCAAGAGTACTTTCCAGAGGATGAAGCAATTTATAACTTTCTCACTAAAAGACAAGATTGCTAATTTTTCTATATTCTCATGAAAGTTAGTTTTATTTTTAAGCTTTGAGTGGTTTCTTGAGAATTTTATTTGGAAAATGGGACCAATAACCTAGAATACAGGAGAAGTCACATTGCTATTGGTTATGTAGTATACTATAGGTCATATTGCTAGATTCTTACTATAGTTTTCCCATGTTGTTTTTTGACTTCTAGCCCATGATTCTTTTAACTAGATAGTTCTAAGAAATAGTTTTCTTTTCTCCTCTTGTATTCTAGACTGTGAGAAATTTTATTTATTAGTTGATTAAGTCATTCACCCATTCATCGATTCATCATTCATCACTTGATAAGTGCCTATTTTGTACCAAACCATTACCAGGTCCCAGGGATACAGAGATAGATAGGATAGGATGCCCACTCTCAAGAGCTCTCAGACTACTCCTCACAGAGCCTGGAACATAGTAGGCCTTTGACACTATCTGATGTATTTAAGTGATTTGATGTTGGACCTCTTTAGGCACTTGAGCATCCTGTGTGATTGAGATACTAGTATTGGAGTTGGAGAGTGTGTATACAGGTTGTTTAGGGACTGTTTACCATCTGTGAACAATCAAGAAAATATCAAAGATTCAGGTAGAGAATAGCTCAGGCAGAGGTACAGAGGGTGACTGAACAAATGTACCCATATAGCATTTAGGAAGAGAACAGAGTCTTCACAGATGACATCTTTGGTAGGTTGCTATAAGACACTCTCCCCCCAATCATACCTCAGTGTTCTGCCCAATAATTGTATAAATTGCCTTATTAAGGACTAGAGAACAACTAATCAAGTTCACAATTGCCAAGAGTCTGGGAATGTGTGGTGTCAAGAGATAAGAAAAAGAGGACATTCTCAGTTCAAGGAGATTATGTCTAGACTAGAGATTTAGGCCACAGCTGACAAGATATATTAGTCTTATTCAAGTGCAAAGTCTTGCACCTAAGTTCTCAAATTCACTTGTAGTGTCAATTAAAAACAAAAAAGTAAAAATAAAAAAATAAATATTTTTTTTAAAATTCAGGTAATAGACATTGACTCTATGAAAACCCTCCAGAACTAGTTGGGAAGACAGACAAGGAGATAGAAAATTATTGTCTAGTGTGATAAGTGCTACTACAGGGATAAATATATGGTATTCTGGGAACACTACATTGAGATAGGGGAAGAGTACATCCAGAAGGTAAGGTGAAAGCATTGTTAGGAATATGATAGTAAACAATAGACAAAAAAATGCCTCCCATCATGTACCTTACATTCTAGTAAAGGGAGACAGATAATAAATACAAAATATAGTATATATGTGTACTTGTATTAAATGCCATGGTAGAAAATAAAGTTGTAAAAGGGAAGGGATGTTGTGGTTGTGGTGCAGAGAGTTGAAGGCTATATATAATTTTAAATAGGGTGTAATCCCTGAGAGGTGGAATTTGAATAAAAACCTGAAAAAATTAGCAAAGGAGCTATGTGTATAACTGGGGTAGAGAATTCTATTCAGAAAGTGACAAATAAAAAGATCCCCTTTGAACATACTTCTTATGTTCAAAGCATAAGCAGGGAGGAAACAGTTGTGCCTGAGGCAAAGTAAGCAAGGATGAGTAACAGGACACAAGATCGGAGAGGTTAGGGTTGTGGAGTGGGAGTTGGGGCAGAGAGTGTCCTGTCCTATAGGCCACGATAAGGATTTTGGCATTTACTTGAGTAGGGTGGGGAGCCATTGGAGGGTTTGACCAAAACTTAGAGGGAATTCAACGGTGCACTCAGGAGTTGGATGTTATTCTATAGTAGTGGTTCTCAACCTTCCTAATAAAGTTCCTCATGTTGTGGTGACCCCCAACCATAAAATTGTTTTCATGGCTACTTTGTAACTGTAATTTTGCTACTTTTATGAATCATAATGTAATTATCTGATATGTAGGATGTATTTTCATTGTTACAAAGGGGTCACGACCCACAGGTTGAGAACCACTGTTCTATAGAAAAACGAGAACCTCTGAAGATTGAGAAGGGGAATGACATGGAATCTCTATCTTAGAAAGATAACTCTGGTGGTCTGGGAGCTGGTTAAAGGGAACCATCTGGAAGCAGGAAAACTTATTAGGAGACCCTGGCCCCTCTCCATAAAATGCCTGAAATGGACAAGTAGTCATTTCTCCTCTCAATCTTTCCATTGTTATTCTTGTCTGTTTCATATCTTCGAGGGAGCTGGAGAACAGTTGTCCTTTCTCTCCCAGTCTGGAAACTTCAAAGACAGCAGAATGGTGGGGGAGTAGAATGGTGGCACGGAGACCTGTGAGGAAAGTATTATAATTGTCCCAATGTGAGACAATGAGGACCTGAAGCAAGGAAAAGAATATTTTCTAGAGGGAAAAGATACAGGTACAATCATAAGATGCAAAGTTAGGTTTCAGTATGAGCAACTGTGAAAATGACATTTTTTAAATTAAATCATAGCTGTGTACATTAATGCAATCATGGGATACAATGTGCTGATTTTATATACCATTTGAAATATTTTCATCAAACTAGTTAGCATAGCCTTCACTGCACTTTCTTAGTTATTGTGTTAAGAAATTTATATTCTACACTTAGTAAATTTCACATGTACCCTTGTAAAATGCACTATAGGTGTGTAGGTGTGGTCCCACTAATTACCCTCCCTTCACCCATCCTCTCCCCTCTCCTTCCCTCCCTCTCCTCTTTCCTCTTCTTCTTGGACTATAGCTGGGTTATAGCTGAAAACTATAAATTGGTTTCATATTAGGACTGAGTACATTGGATACTTTCTCTTCCATCCTTGAGATATTTTGCTAAGAACAATATGCTGCAGCTCCATCAATGTAAATATGAAAGAGGTAAAGTCTCCATCTTTTTTTAAGGCTGCATAGTATTTCATGGTGTGCATTATACCACAATTTATTAATCCATTCATGGGTCAATGGGAACTTGGGCTTCTTCTGTGACTTAGCAATTATAAATTGAGCTACCAATAAACATTCTGGTGCAAATATCTTTGTTATGAAGAGATTTTTGGTCTTCTGGATATATACCTAGTAGAGGAATTGAAGGATTGAATGGCAGGTCTACTTTTAGATCCCTAAGTGTTCTCCAAACATCTTTCCAAAAGGAATGTATTAGTTTGCATTCCCACCAGCAGTGTAGAAGTATTCCTTTTTCTCCATAGCCATGCCAAAATCTCTGGTTTGGGGATTTTGTGGTGTGGGCTAATCTTACTGGAGTTAGATGACATCTCAAAGTGGTTTTGATTTGCATTTCTCTGATGATTAAGGATGATGAGCATTTTTTCATGTGTCTGCAGGCTGTGTACCTGTCTTCCTTAAAGAAGTTTTCCTTATCTTATTTACAAAATAAAAAAAATCCTGTTAGGTCTACACATGGAAAAATATTGGCCAAGCAGTCCTCAATTTCCAAATCTGTTCATCTTCAAATGTGACATTTCCTTGTCCGTTCTTTGGAAATTGCAAGGTTTTTTCACTTGAAAGCCAAATTATGCTCAGTGCTTAAGTATTGGCCAACTACAAACACCTATTTAAACTACTTCATGTGCAAAGAATGGTCCTGTGTTTCCATGGTGGAGAAGGGGAAATGGGGTTTGAGGAGAAAGAGAAGGGAGAAGAGGGAGGAAGCCTCAGTAGCAGCAGAGTAGAGAGGGCATTTCTCACAGTCAAAGACCGTCGGAGCCACCACAAAGCCAGGTGTGGCTGACATTTGCCATTGGCATTTTGTAAGTTGGGGCTCTATGAACCCTGCCATATATGGTGAAGAATTTTTAAATGTCTCAATACGCAGTGCACACAGCTCTAAAAGCAATAAGTTTTAAAGTGGGAATGTTTGACTAGCACTGACAAAGAAGCGTCCTCTAATTCATTATCTCATTTACTGTTCACAGCAGCCCAAGGAGGGTCACATCCAGACTCACAGCTGAGGACACCGGTGTGGAGATGGTCAGGGTCTTGCCCGAGATCACACAGCTGGGGAGGCCGGCACCCAGGACTGATCCACCACTTAGGGCATGCAATCTTGTCACCCCACTGTGCATATGCAATCTCCTGACAATGGTTTACATATTCTTTTAATTGCTGGCGCAGGTGTGTTCATGCTTAAAGTAAGTTTAGATGTTAGTTTTTATCACATAAATTGAGGCAGCTAATTTTAGGTCCCCAGCTGTTTGTAATAGTGCGTTTAGCCATGTGGCTGCGGGAACAGTGGGATTTTTCTTCTTCCTCCTCCTCCTCCCAGTGCTGCATCTTTTTCAGATCTAAAGAATTCTGCTCCGGGCACCCAGGTATGAGGCAGGAAGGAATCTGGAAAAGGAACACGTAATTCTGTAATTTGACAAAGACTGTCCACCACAGGCCTAATAACAGTGAAAATCATGCATCATTTCATTCACATTTCCCATCACCAAGTGCAAGGCCCTGCCCTGGGCATTTACAGGGTCATGACTGCACATAGTCCAGAGAGCAAATCTCAATTTACTAATGTAGGTGTTGGGACCATTCATGTTTCTCAAATGGTAAAACCCACCAGGACACTATGAGACATGCACATTTTGGATGTCAATTTGATTGTCATGGTAGGCGGTGGTCTGTGATGCTGGCAGAGAGGCTCCTTATGACACCAAATAAGTCACACTTCTGGGCAAGACAGGTGTCTCAGGCTCCCCCTAGAGTGAAAGTCCATTTACCACAGGACACTTTGGGAAGCCAGAGAAGAATGGCACTGGGGTGCAGTGGGCCTGGTGAGCCCCTCACCAAGTGAACTGCGGCTTCAGAGGCGATGGCAGGGCTGGTCAGGGAACAGAGCATGGCACAGGTGCCCTCGGTGCTCATGTAAGAAATTCAGACCTCTGGGGAAGACAGATTCACTTTCCCCAAGGTTTTCCATTTGTACCAGATGAGCTCAAGGTCACATGTGAAAGGGCTTGTTTCCAAGGGTTGTTAATTCTATTTTCATTTACTGTGTAAACAAGGAGAGAGGCATCAAAGCCAGAACGCCATTATTCCTGGGCTCTGACCTTCACCTAGAGCTGCTTGCTCTGTTGTTATTATTACCACTAAAGTATTGATCCGGTTACCCTATGGACACGAAAGCTCACAGCAAAGTGGTTTTTCCAGAAGAAGAGCTACGACAGTACCTGACTTGTTTTCTATGTCCTTAATTTTCTGAAGTTCTCTCAGAGAAGAGCCCAGTGACCTGGAGAGTGGGTGGGACTAGAAGGCTTTCCCAGGGTTCCAGTTGGCCTGAATTCTTTTAACAACTCCTTCAGAGCTTTATCTGAAAGTGCCTCTGCCAAGGCTTTTCTGACTGCCTACATGTGCTGCAAACCTGCTGGGCATGTGCTTCAGAGTAACTCATTTCTGCACAGGTAGAAGGATAATAGGAATTCCTGGCCTCCCACGGGGAAGATGAAGAGAACACTAGAGAGGACTTGGTTCTCCCTGAAGGTCATCTCAGAAAAAGTTAGGCGTTCCATTGATCATTCCCTGACCGGTGATTTTCTGAGCAAATTATTTTCTCCATTAAACAAAGTCTACCTGAAATATCATAGGAAATAAGTTTCAGACTTGCTTTTGCCAATCACTTCTTTTACTGGTTTTCAGCAAAATTCACATTTTTTACCTGTAGTTCATCTATTCACCGTTTGTGACATTCTTCCAAGCCCTGGTTCATCTTTTGTCATGTGCCCTTCTGCTCCTTTGAGATAACGCTCTCAGATTTCTCCCTTCTCCTGTGAGGCCTGTGCCTATCCATGTAAGGAGAATTATGAGCTGAAAGGTGATGACATCCCAGTGTAGTTCTGAGGGGCTCGCTGTTGTTCATTCTTTGAGGTCCTGCTTAAGACAGGAATACCCAATGCTGCAACAGTGCGTTTAGCCATGTGGCTGCAGGAACAGTGGGATTGTTTCTTCCTCCTCCCAGTGCTGCATCTTTTTCAGATCTGAAAAATTCTGCTCCAGGCACCCAGGTATGAGGCAGGAAGGAATCTGGAAAAGGAACACGTAATTCTGCAATTTGGCAAAGCTGTTTACAGCTCTCCTGTTGAGCACACAAATGGGCACCAATAATCACTTTATCAGATAAGTCACTCAGAACTTTATTAAAGACCAATACAAGTATCCTTAAGAACTGAATTTATTTTTTTAAATTTATTAGGTGTTTTGTTTTGCCTGCTAATTACCGATCTATAGTTAAAGAGAAGAATAGAGTTGGCTAATAAAGAAGAGAGGTAAAGTCTGGCATAGAAAACTTTCACAGGGCATAGGTTATGGCTGAGTGATGCAGAGAAAAGCCACAGTTGATTAGTGTCACTACTTTTCATCTTTTTGTTGTTATTTAGTATTTACTGTTTTAGGCTCTTCAGTGAAAGAGATTTTGTTCTGTTCCTCTTCAACTCTTGCTCATCCATAATTTAATAATGGTTAAGTCAGAAATGTCTTAAATGAGAAAGACTCATTTCTATTTTGGTTTCTAATCACTGCACAGACTTCATGTTCCATATAATTTGAGTTTGCTTTAAGAGTCCACTAACACCCACTGCTCTGAGTGTTCTCTAATCACTAATAATCATGCAGTAAATGTCAAATGTGCATCTAGCAGTTTATGTTCTTATTTCACAGATGTCCTTAACTACTTTATACATAAATCTGAGAAGTAGTGATTAAAGCATTGCAGGCTTTGAAAAATGTATCATTAATTTTAATCTCTTTTGATGAAACTTTATGTGCTGGCCTAACAGAAACAAAGTAGTGTTCCAGTTGGGGGCTATCTGTGCTGTGGGGAAGGTTCTATTCCCAGGCAGGAGGGTGGTACATATTGTCCCTGTCTCAGAAGCAGCCACCAGCTTCCTAGGAATGAGCACGCCACAGCAAGAAACCACATCACTCTCCTGCCTGTCGTGGGGGACCACACCCACTGGTACAAATGACAATGCAAAATCCTTTTCAGCTTTAAGTTTTAAAACACTGAATGCTTAAAAAATGGGAGCAGCCTTCAGTTTCTCCTTGTACTTTTTCTGAAAAGCCTTAGCAACTGTGAAACTACTCCAGGACCAGGATGGACAGGATGTTTGAGCTAAAGAATAAACAAATGTGAGGTGTCTACTCTGTGAGGATTCTCTCTGAAAATGTGTTGTCCCACCCAGATCTAGTTGTCTGTACCCTTATAAGTGGTACAAGAAATGTGAGGGTCATGGTAAGAAGTGATCCAGTCTCTATAAATATTTTCTTTGGGAAAATGAGTAAAAACTGTGTTTTAAAGTCTCCCAGAATGACATTTCATAATGCAGTTGGGCTTAAGAAAGAACTGGGGAGAAAAGAATGAATACCGTGCATAGCAACCATGCCGTGAAGATCTGAATCAGCAGTACCATGAACCTCTTCAGAAACTTCCTCTTTCTCCAATTAGAAATTGACCAACTGGTCTATGCAGAAAACTCACGGGCTCCATTTTAAGACATAATCAGCAGGCATTGTAATTACAAAGCCAGCACTGGGCAATACGTGGTGACTATCTTACAAGGGAGGAAGTTCCCAGGACTCAGAATTTATCTCTCAGGTCTCCCAGGCCATGAGGCTGCTGTGACACTGGAACCAGGGACTGTCAGGGCCTTGCCTAAACACCCCCACCCTCCTGATTGCCTTTCCCTTCAGTAAACTTGCGTGTGGTCAGATGACAGGCTAAGTTCTTTCAGTGTCCTTCTTCCACCCTTACAGCTCTGCCCTCTCCTTTACAAACACCTGCCTGAGACTCTCCTTAGGGCTCCTGTCCCCTCTCAGCTCCCCAAGTGGTCCCTGTGCAGTGAAGGGTTAACTCAGCAGGTGTGAGGAATTCAAACCCTCCACATTAGGAAAAAAAAAAACGGTCTGGCTCTTTGACCACTTCCTGGAGACCTGGTAGATAACCTCTGAGTCCTGGAGCATTCTGTCTGTAAGAGTGGCTGTACGTAACTGGGGCCTTGGGCAGCACTAGACAGTTTGTGCTAACAGATAATTTTATGGCCACACTCCACTGGTTTTGCCCTCTGAAGGGGCTACAGACTAGGTAACTATGGTCAGTGTGGTCAGAGGGGAAACCTACATTCTTCCCACCAGCAGTGCCTGCAGCACTGACTGCCCCATGTCACGGTGTGTGAGGTCACCTACAAATCCTCACTCCCCTTGGCGTGGCAGTGGGGTTACTGCAGGAGCCTCTGTGCTCTGGTCAATACACCTACTTTGGTAATAGACCTTATCTGCCCACAGATCCACAACATACTTAAAATCCTCCAGCACATGTGGTTTTCAAGGATTTCTTGCTATATCTTTGTGTTTATTTACAGAAGAATTTTAGCAACACTTAGTCAAATCCTGCTGTCTCGATCCCGCTGGGCTTTTGATTAGAATTTTACCTTCTTATTACTGTCTTGTCATTTATTCCTGTCTTCTTGGGTGGGTGTCTGTAAAGGTTTGTAGTTGATGTCACGAAGGCTGCTGCCTTTTCTTTTCTCTTTTAGCTTTTTAGTTATTGTGTTGTGGCAAATGGGATTCTCTACCAGCACATTTTGTTTTTAGCCTGGCTTTGCTGTAACCAGCATCTAGTTATAGACACTTGGTAACATTAAAACCATCACCTGTTTCTATTTTTAGAACTTCTGTTTAAGCCATGGGTCTCCCAACTTTTGGCTTCTCTGTACCACATTGGAAGAAGGAGAGTTGTCTTGGGCCACAAATTAAATACACAAACACTAACAAAAACTGATGAGCAAAACAAGAGGTCCATGAATAATTTTCATGATATTCTCCATCACAGACAAGCAGAAATATCCTCACATAATAATCCTAATTACCCAGGGGCCCCATTCAGAGAGTCTTTTAAAAATCATCAAGTAGGTCCCACATTTGTGATCAATAAGTAATAGTACTTTGGGGGGAGGGTTGAAATTTTATTTACTATAAAAGTAAAAATAATGTGGGCAACATAAAATTAGTGGGATACTAGACATTGTTTTTGAGAATCTACTGCATCAATATTTGGTGTGATGGAAGTTGTTGAAATTCTCAGTGAGTTTTCAATGTGTTCATCAAATATTTTGGTTCTAATTTTACCCTTAATTTACTTCATTCTTGAAAATATTTGCTCACAAATGTAGGTGCTGCCAAAAAGCAATGACATGAATAAGGCATGATTGTGAAGTGAGAGATATTTGTTTCAGGGAAGAGAGGACCTATAAAAGTCCAGTAAAGAAGAGTGATCAAATTTTTCTATAAGTTGAATGTAAGATCACTGTTCTATGCATTCCCTTTGAAAGTTGGTAGGTAACATATTTATATCTACTGAAAATGGAGTCACAAATGCAACAAAACATTGTTTATTTTCCCGGAAATCTTGAAATCTGTTTTAAATTCATGTATCAAATTGAAAAGCCAGGCTGCATATTTTTTGCTGTTCACAGGACTGTGTTTGGGCAACATGTGGAAATGCATAAAATTGTTTGCCTTAATTTGAGCTTGCCATATTTTCAGTTTCATTTGGAACACGTTACAGTTTGAAACATTATATTGATAAATTGCTCTTCCCCTTGAAGAGGAAAGTTTAACTCATTTTAAGTGAGTGGTGAAATTCACTAAAAATGCTAAATCTGTAATCCATTTTTCATCATCAAGTTCTGGCACAAATTTGGTTTGGAATACCATAAATGACTTAATAATATGTCTCAAAAGCTTTTCAACATTTGGCCTCAACTTAGCCATCCTACTTCCAAACAGTAAATGCTATCATAGTCAGCATTAATACTTTTAAGGCATTCCTGGAATTGGAGATGATTCAATCCCTTGGGCCTTATGAAATTCATAGTCTTGATGGCAATTTGCATGACATCATCAATTTTTAAAGCTGTTGTGCATAAGTTTTCTTCAAGTGCTATGTAGTGATACTTCATCAGACATAAGTTTGGGCACTGCCATACACTGTCTTCTTTTATTTTACAAGTCCCTCTCTTTACATACCATCATGAGGCACCAACAATAACTATACCAGATATGTTGACAATGCATAAAGAAAATCACTGTTTTTACTGTTACTGTTTTTACTGTTTTGTATAAGTCTGTTTATTTAGTTGTGTCTTTAAATGGCACTAAAAACCCCACTTCTTCAGGGACGTTATATTCGTCAACAATAACTCTAATGAAAAGGGCAAATTGAACTGTATTTGTAGCATCAGTGCTGTCATCCATCCCCAAATCATAAAATTAAAAATTAGCATCTTTATGCTCCAAATTTCTTTTGATAGACTTTCTAGTTTTTTCAGTTTGCCTGGCTATCATCTAGTGAGACAAACTGATTTTAGAAATATCCCCCATTTTCTCAGTACAAATTATATCTGCCAGGCTTTCCATCCATTGCTTAATAAATTCACCATTGGTAAATGGTTTTGATTTTTTTTTCTATTAAATATGCTACCACATAACTAGCTTTTACAATGGAATGTGTCTGAATTGTAACTTTAAAAAAAAATTGTTGAGAAGACAGGCTTTTTATTCAGTTCTGCTATTTTGTCCTTACAACACAATTTTTCACACATCAAATTTGGCAGCATGTTTTTCATATGCTTTTTCAAATCACAGACTTTGAAAACTTGCCCTAATTCCCTATAAATTAAGCAGAGTGCCTTACTATTTGCCTTGAATAGTCCACTTTTCATTTAATAATCTTTCTTCCTTTTGGGGGGATTCTGTTTTTTTAAAATAACAAGAGATAAAGTACTATATTTACTCTTATTATTAAAATTAATTGGCCGGAAAATAGAAAGTAAGTTTTGGGTCCTTCCACACCTCTGCTGCTAATTCAGGTCAAGGCAGAGGGCTGATGGTAAAGCATGGTGGGCGACATGCGAGATGTTGCTCAGGTATGGAAGTACCTTTAATAATCAAATAAGAAGGCTTACCTAACTTCTAAATAACATTAAATGCCTAATATTGCAATGGTAGGTTGAAATATTTATGATAATAGCTGCCTTGCCAAGTCACCACGAGCTCATGTAATGTCTGGGGTGTCACTTTGACTGCATTTGGAAGATAACACACTGGAAGCTGCATACCACCGTAAAACTGAGCAACACGTGTGTACAAATAGCAAGAGCATATATATGTTTATTTTGCTTGATGTTGCAGCAAAAAAAAGTTGTTGTCTACAAATTTTATGCTCAAGAACCACACAATCAAGTTCCACTAAAACATCACAAAAAGATCACATAATGTTTTAAAGTATTGTATTAGGCCACATTCATAGCCATTCTGGGCTGCATGTGGCCCACAGGCCATGAGTTGGACACCCTTGATTTAAGCCATCAATGAGCCAGAAAGTACCATGCTTATTATTTGCTAAGAATCTCCTGACAGGAGCAACACCCAACATTTAGAACTGAAACTGCCCTAAGGACACACTAAATCAAGGCTTAAAATTCCTGTTATCTCACTTCAAAGCCCCCAATGCTATTGTCACATATGCACATTCTCCTGGAAAAGTAATCCAGGAATGAAGTGAAACCTGTCTCACAGTTTCAGTCTGTCCCAAGCTGTTAGGTAGCTACTTTCACCTTTATAGATCCTGTGTTATTCCCATTCCAAAAATACAACAACAACAACAAAAATCACAGGATTACCTTGGTCAGCAGGTTTTTCTATTAGTAGTAGATAGTCCAGCTCTGCCAACTTGTAGCCTTTCCAACACAATGAGATAGAAACATACAGAAATCAAGGCAATGATCAGTGGCCACCCTCTTCTTCATAGCCATGACAGTAATTCATTTTTGATAAGGGTGTCAAGAACATACACTGGGGAAAGAACAATCTCTTCAAGAAAGAGTGCAGGAAAAACAGGATATCTTTATGCAGAAGAATGAAACTAAACCCCTATTTTTGCCTTATACGAAAATCAAATCAAAATAGATTAAAAACTTAAATCTAAGACCTAAAAGTATGAAACCCCTGTAAGAAAACACTGGGTAAAAATTTCTTGAGTAAGACCTCAAAAGCATAGGCAACCAAAGCAAACTGAACAAATGGGATCCCATCAAGGTAGCAAGCCACTGCACAATGAAGTGAAGAGACATTCCACAGAATGGGAGAAAATATTTGAAACTACCTATTTGACAAAGGATGAATAACAAGATTATATAAGGAGATCAAACAATTCAATAGGAAAAACAAATAAACATTGCTCCATTTGTTGACAATGATATACAAATGGCCAACAAATATATGAGAAAATGCTCAACATCACTAATCATCAGGGAAATGAAAACCAAAACCACAATGAGATACCATCTCATGCTAGTTAAAATGGGTTTTATCTGAAAGGCAGGCAATAACAAGTGCTGGCAAGGATGTGGAAAAGAGGGAACCATTGTACACTGTGGGTGGGCATATAAATTAGCATAGCCACTATGGAGAACAGTATGGAGATTCCTGAAGAAAACAAAAATAGATCTAGCAGTCCCACTGCTGGTTATATATCAAAAAGAAAGGAAATCAGTATATTGAAAAGATACCTGCACTCCAGTGTTTATTGCAGCCCTGCTCTCAATAGCAAAGATTTAAAATCAACAAAGTGTTCATCAGTAGATGAATGGATAAAGAAAATATATATGCACAATGTATACAAATATGTACATAAATATATACATGATGAAATATTATTCAACCCTAAAAATGAATGAAATCATGTTATTTGCAACAACATGAATGGAATTAGAGGACATTATTTATAAGCCAGGCACAGAAAGACAAATGCCAAAGTCATGGAAATAGACAGTAGAATGATGGATGCTGGAAGCTGGGATGGGTATTGGGAAGGAGGGTATAAGGTGGGGCTAGTTAGTGGGTTCAGGAAAACAGTCAGAAAGAATAAGATCTAATGTTCAGTGGCATAATAGGGAGACTACAGTTAACAATAATTTATTGTATATTTTAAAATAACCAAAAGAGTAGAATTGGAATGTTCCTAATGCAGAGAAATGACAGATTCTAGAGGTAAAGGATACCCTGATTGCCCTAATTTGATCATTACACATTGTTTGCCTGTATCAAAACATCATGTGTATCCCAATATGGAGGGTACCAAAGAAAGGAAAAAATTGTATTAAACTTGTAATACTCAAATCATGTTTGACTTTTGTAATTATAAGAGGTGCTCAACATGACCTATAGTCATCTTTTGTTATTGGTATATGTTGAATATTCAGTTTTAATGCAGTTTCTATGACACTCTCTGAATATGCAACTGTTACATATACAAAAGAAATAAAAAATAAAAGCTTAAAAAACAATAAATAAAAATAAAGTTCTTGCTGCAGCAATGGAAAAGGGGGGGGAAAACTGCTTCAGCTTAACTCCACATCATGGTATGGAAAATAAAATAATTTTGGGCGACAAAGAAGTGGGCCAATTCAGGTCCTCCACAATCTTTTCCTCCCAATCTTTTCTTGGGAGGAAAGATTTCAAAATCAGCTTGCTGCTTTTATACTGTGCCAGCCCTATAGAATGTCATTAATGTCCCTTATTCTCACCACTCCCAGGTGAGCCCCATGCAAACTTAGCCTACGGCCAGAGCATTTTTATTATTAAGGGGCTGGTGCCAGGTCCAATTAGACAATTAGATCCTGGGGGGTAGAGGAAAGATGGCTGACTGGAGCCAGCTTTCCACAGAGGCTCCCATCCAGAAGGAGAGTTAAAGGACGGAAGGTTAGTAAGTAAGCAGATGGTTTGGAGTTGAGCCAAGAGAGAAGGTTGAAGAACACACATCAAACCTGCTGAGGTGAGCTGTAACCTGGCAGATACAAACAAAAGGTGCAAAATCCATGGCCAAGCAGATGGGAGTCCCACCCCCCGATGAGAATGGCTTGCAGTATACTCCATACAAACAAGAACAGAGTTCAAAAATCCTCCCATTTTATCCCACAGGAGAGGCCCTCTAAAAACTAGACCTCCTTCCCCTACTAGGGTGCCATGGCACTCTCCTGCCAGGCATAAAACTGTATGAAACTGTATATATTCTCTCCTGCAATTCTGAACTCCCAGGACTCCCCTCCACTTTCACCCCAAGGTCTGGAAGTCTGTCCTCCATGGAGTACAGATTCTTGGGCATTTTCTTGAGGCGTGTACACAGGGCACGGGCTGATTTTGATCTGTGCTGATTCTGCATCATGGGAGTAAGGAGAAGACTGTCAACTGAGAGGGAACCATACAGGAGAGGCAGTGCCCTGACGCACAGAGCAACAGCTGCAGTGGTGGTAACAAAAGGGTTCACACCCCTGGGGATATTATGGAGGACACTCCCTGTCACTCTGGGCAACCAGAGGAAGCCAGGCATCTTCTCTGGTGGCAGCCATTGGCAGAACAGATCTGGGACGGAAATGTAGGCACTGTGGGTAAAAGGTATGCCTGAGGGGTTGCCGGCCTCTGTGGAGTACAAGGACTAGTATGTGCATGCAGAGACAGCAGACTCCCAAGGCAGGGCTGACCCACAGGACTGCTTTACTGAGCCTCAGACACACCCGGCCCTCTAGGGATCATAGCTGAGACAAAGGCAGGAAGGCAGAGGCTGGAACTGACAGTTGAGTGTGAGCTCTGACCATGCCTGCCCCAACACACAATGCTGCTGAGACCAAGGCAGCAGTGCAGATGGGACTGAGTTGCAGTTTCTGTGAACTCAAGCAGCATTTGATCCACAGGGGAATATAACCGGGACAGAAACAAATTCTGTGAAGTTGTTCTGTTCTGTGTGCAACATCAATCAGGGGCAGGGCTGGAACTGAGTGAACCACCCCAGCCTCCATTAAGCACCTGAGGTTGTCACCTCTTCATGTGGGATAGTGGCAGAGGGTGGTGGCTTGGCTGAGGAGACATACATCTCCCTGTGACCAAGATAGGCACAAACCCCTGGAGCATCTGATCACTGGAAGGAACTAGATCACAGCCCTGCAGAGTTACCAGTGACTGGGTGTGACAGAGGTGTAAGGTGGGGAAAGAGGCATCAACCTTCCCAGACTAATTTATTTGCTGGGTGGGTCCTTCTCACCTCACAGAGCACCAAAACGAGTCATACTTGAGCTGCCAGCAGACCCCGGCTATCTAGTTGCTGGAGACACTTTGAACTCTACCACTTGAGACCAGTGCTGACTGGGTCAATTGATATGGACCTCCTGAACTGGGCCAATCACTCAAGGACAATCCAAAGTGGTACCCTGGATGTGTGGTTGTGGGAAGGTTTAATTTTCCTTTTCAAATTGTTGCCTGTGGGGAGCGGGTGACTTAATTGCTGGTATTTCCACACAGCTGAGACTACAACCCAGAATAACTGATTCACTAGGGTAGGACAGAAACCAGGTGAAAACAAGACAGAGCAACTTAGCCCCACCACACCAAGCAGGTCCCCAGTTTCTCAGGCTATAGCACTGTACAAGTCCTTGGCAAAGCTCTAGGGGAAAAGGTATAGAGACCAGTCCCAGCTTTTGGGCAAAGGGCTGGCTTTGTCTTTCCTGGAGCCCCCAACCCAACTTCTCCTTATCTGCTCATCTAGCCAAATGGTGTAAAATAAGCATGGGGAAGAATGAGTGGAAAAACTCCAGTAACATGAATAATCAGAGATCAACCCCCCAAAGGAAAAATTTGGTGAAAACAACTAAAGATCCCATTCATAAAAAGAGGGCTGAGATGTCAGAAATCAAATTCAAAATTTGGATTGCAAAAAAGATCAATAGAATGGAGTTAAAGTTGGAATTAGGAATTAAAGGAGCATTTCAAACTGGCACTAAAAACCCCACTTCTTCAGGGACATTATATTCGTCAACAATACCTCTAATAAAACGGGCAAATTGAACTGTATTTGTAGCATCAGTGCTGTCATCCATCCCCAAATCATAAAATTAAAAATTAGCATCTTTATGCTCCAAATTTCTTTTGATAGACTTTCTAGTTTCTTCAGTTTGCCTGGCTATCATCTAGTGAGACAAACTGATTTTAGAAATATCCCCCATTTTCTCAGTGCAAATTATATCTGCCCTGGCAAACTCCGCCCTCATGGTCACAGAACAAGCATCGGGAGGGAGTGAGTAATCTAGTGACTGAGCAGCCTAAAGGTGGGGACTGAGACACCTTGCGGCCTTAGCCCTCAGGAACATAGAGTGAGACTGGTTATGGCACACTGGGTAAGTGGATAGCCACTTAAGGATTGATCCCAGTGACAAGCGCTTTCCTGGGAAAGCTTCTGCATTTCAAAAGTTGTCTCAAGAATTCAATGAACTGAAAGACAAAATCACCAAAGATTTTGACACATTGAGACAAGAATTTGCAGCCCTCAAAGATCTGATAAATACAGTAAAATCCCTCAGTAACAGAAGGGAGCAAGCAGAAGAAAGGATTTCTGACATTGAAAACAAAGCTTTTGAGCACTCCCAAACTCTAAAAGAGGGAGAGAAATGGAGAGCAAAAATGGTTCATTCTCTCAGAAAGCTCTAGGATAATTCGAAGAAAACTAATATTTGCCTTATAGGAATCCATGAAGGTGACAAAATTGCTTCACAAGGCATACAGGCTCTTCTTCATGAGATTATGAAAGAGAACTTTCCAGGCATGCCAAGAGATTCGAAATTCAAATAGCAGATGGTTTCAGAACCCCAGCATGACTCAACCTGAATAAGACATCCCACAGGCTCATCATAATTAACTTCACTAAAGTTAATATGAAGGAGAGAATTCTGAACGCTGCCAGATGTCAAAAAAAAAAACATAACCTACAAGAGGAAGAATATTAGAATGACTGCAGATCTCTCTGCTGAAAACTTTCAAGCTAGAAGAGCATGGTCATTGACTTTTAATCTCCTAAAACAAAATAACTTTCAACCCAGGATCCTGTATCCAGCTAAACTGGGTTTCATTTATGATGGAGAAATTAAATACTTTAATGACATTCACATGTTGAAGAAATTCACCATAACTAAACCAGCTCTCCAGGATATTCTCAGTCCTATCCTCCATAATGACTAGCACAATCCTCCACCACAAAAGTAAACTCACTCAGAAGCTTTTCATCAAATTCCAACTTCCACAGTGGCAAAAGGATTAAAAATTTCCACTGGACTTTTGAAAACCTCGATACCCAAAATTCTACCAGGCTTATCAATATTCTCAATTAATGTGAATGGCTTAAATGGTCCTCTAAAGACGCACAGGTTGGCTGACTGGATACAAAAACTCAGGCCAGATATCTGCTGCATTCAAGAATCTCATCTTACCTTAATAATAAATATAGATTCAGGGTGAAGGGATGGTCATCTATATTCGAGGGAAAAAGAAAGCAGAAAAATGTAGGTGTTGCAATTTTATTTGCAGATACAATAGGCTTTAAACCAATAAAAGTAAGAAAGGATAAGGATGGTCACTTCATATTTGTTAAAGGTAATACTCAATATGATGAGATTTCAATTATTAATATTTATGCACCAAACCAGAATGAACCTCAATTTATAAGAGAGACTCTAACAGACATGAGAAACTTGATTTCCTCCAGCTCCATAGTAGTCGGAGATTTTAACACTCCTTTGGAAGTGTTGGATAGACCCTCCAATAAGAAGCTAAGCAAAGAAATTTTGGATTTAAACTTAACCATTCAATATTTGGATTTAACAGACATCGACAGAACATTTCACCCTATCAAAACTGAATACATATTCCTCTCATCAGCCCATAGAACATACTCCAAAATTGATCACATCTTAGGTCATAAGTCTAACTTCAGCATATTTAAAAGAATAGAATTATGCCTTGTATCTTCTTGGACTATCTTGGAATAAAGGTTGATCTCAGTAACAACTGGAATCTGCATACTCATACAAAAACATGGACGCTAAATACCCTATGCTGAAGGATAGCTGGGTCATAGACAAAATTAATAAGGAAATTACCAAATTTGGGGAACAAAACAATGAACAC
>CAUYRH010034663.1:0-10393 GCA_963574655.1 Perodicticus potto
TCTGAGACATATCCTAATCTCAGGGACCATGCACTCAAAATGGCAACCATCTTTGGTAGCACTTATGTCTGTGAACAGACTTTTTCCAGAATGAAACATCTGAAATCTCCAACCAAATCTAGACTAACTGATGCACACTTGCATCACTTATTACGACTAGGAGTGACAAATATGGAACTGGACATTGACCATCTCATTAGCCAAAAGCAGGCCGGCCCATAGTTCCCACTGAAATACTGGTAAATTTGTTGATTTAACTTTATTTGTTCTTCATTTTAAATATCGTATTTGTTCCCATTTTATTTTTTTACTTCAAAATAAGATATGTGGAGTGTGCATAGGAATTTGTTCACAGTTTGTTTTTTTTTAAACTATAGTCCGGCCCACCAACAGTCTGAGGGACCCTGAACTGGCCCCCTGTTTAAAAAGTTTGAGGACCCCTGTGAAAGAAGATATACAGTTGGTGCCTGTGGCTCAAGGAGTAGGGCGCCAGCCCCATATACCAGAGGTGGTGGGTTCAAACCCAGCCCCAGAAAAAAACTGCAAAAAAAAAAAAAGAAAGAAGATATACCATATTACATTGTCCAAATCTTACGTATTTAATATTTTAAGTTAATATGGTCCTTTAAGATAAAGGTAACTTTCTATGCAAAGGCTAATCAGGGTGGTGTATGTAAAAGTATGGTTAATACTATCTGTACCTCTTCTTCTGGCAGCATCTTTCTCTGACCATCCTTTACAGGAAATCCACTTCCAAAGTCTTTTGAGGAGATATCAGCTCCATACTCCACAATAACATCTTCTTCAATGCTGCTCACCAGCCGCCAGAATTCCTTTTCTACGAGTTCTGTGGGAACCATCTACATAGGTAAAATAAAGATGACAGATTATTAATCCACTATATAACCACGGCCCACTATAAACATAGAAACACAGGTCAAGTAAACATAATAAACCCATGGTGAAATAAAAACTTCTCATTTCTTAGGGCAGAAAAGGACAGAAAAAGATAAAGCTTTTTCCACTAGACTGGAGAAAAGCTGAAGACAACATCAGAAAAACATAATCAACTTATACTGCCTTATTCAGAAAAAACTGCTTCCCAACTACAAAAAACAAAGATGAATTAGCACATCAAAGATGAACAAGAAAATGTAAATGGCAAGGCTGATGTTTTGACAAATTTTTTTGATAGAGACTTAAAAAGTTCAAGATCCAATAGAGAAAGAAGCAAACCCTAAACAAAAGCAGCTCCTTCCAAATAGGTCATGCTTTTTTGTAAAGGATTATTCCCAGAGGACTAATAAAACAATCCGAGCATCAAAACAGATTTTACAACAGAAGAGTGCAAACTGCCACATTAGAGAAAGTAAAACAAAAGAAACAGATGTCAGGCCCCTAATTTTAAGATTTAGTGTTCTATAACTTTTTTTGTGCTGTTGTCTATAAAACAATGAAAGTGGGCAGCACCTGTGGCTCAGGGAGTAGGGTGCTGGCCCCATATAGCCAGGGTGGCGGGTTGGAACCCGGCCCCGGCCAAACTGCAACAAAAAAATAAGACGGGCATTGTGGTGGGTGCCTGTGGTCCCAGCTACTCGGGAGGCGGAGACAAGAGAATTGCCTAAGTCCAAGAGCTGGAGGTTGCTGTGAACTGTGACACCATGGCACTCTACCGAGGGTGACAAAGTGAGACTCTGTCTCTAAAAAAATAAAAGTAAAAAAGGAAATCAAAAGTTTGGACTCAGAAAAATCTTTGTACCTCTTTAAACTGACCTACAGATAGCTACTTACATGGACTGGCATATTGAAATAATCAGACTTAAAATTATCTGCCATCTCTCCAAAGCTCTGAAGTGTATACTCTCGTACAGCTTGCTCAAATCCAAAGGCTTCTCGAGGTTTGTTACATTCCTGGAAAGAAAAAAAATCTAAGATTAACAAACTCCAAGTGAAATGAAGAAAGCGGTTTTTTTGTTGTTGTTGTTTTAAGAAACAGAGTCTCACTTTATCACCCTCGGTAGAGTGCTGTAGCGTCACAGCTCACAGCAACCTCCAACTCCTGGGCTTAGGCGAGTCTCTTGTCTCAGGCTCCCAAGTAGCTGGGACTAGGTGCCCGCCACAACGCCTGGCTACTTTTTTGTTGCAGTTAGGCCGGGGCCTGGTTTGAACCTGCCACCCGCGGTATATGGGACTGACGTCCTACCCACTGAGCCACCAGCACTGCCCTGAAGAAAGCTTTAAACTAATTGTTTTTACATACTACCTTCTTTGATCATCCCCCTGATCAGCAGTTCTCAATCTGTGGGTCGAGACCCACAGGAACTGTATTAAAGGGCCTCAGCATTAGGAAGGTTGAGAACCATTGCCCTAGATAAAGCAAATCCAATTAACCCTTAAGAACAAAAAAGTATTAGCTACTTGCAGTATGATTGTTAGGAAATTGCCTCAAGTGCATTTTCACAGCCTTCAGATGAAAGCTTTAGACTCTGGAGTTGGCATTAAGCTTTGGTACAACAACAAGCACATAGAACGGTGGCTCCCAACCTTTTTGGCACCAGAAACTGGCTCCAGGGAAGACAATTTTTCCCACTAGTGGTGGGGAAAGGGTCTAACAGGAGGTAGAGCTCAAGCAGTGATGCACATGATGCAGGTAAGGTTATATATACCGATGAAGTTTCTGCCACTCAACCTCCTATGGTGTTGCCAGTTCCTAACAGGCCATGATACTGGTCCACAGCCTGGACTGCTGACCCAGAGAACTACTACTGAATCAAGCTCAGAGATGTCTTTTTTTTTTCTTTTTTTAAAAGGTTAGTCAACTACCATTCGATCCTACAATTCCTCTACTAGGTATATATCCAGAATACCAAAAATCACATTATAGCAAAGATATTTGTACCAGAATGTTTACTGCAGCCCAATTCATAATTGCTAAGTCACGGAAAAAGCCCAAGTGCCCATCGACCCACGAATGGATTAATAAATTGTCGTATATGTACACCATGGAATATTATGCAGCCTTAAAGAAAGATGGAGACTTTATCTCTTACATGTTTACATGGATGGAGCTGGAACTTATTCTTCTTAGCAAAGTATCTCAAGAATGGAAGAAAAAGTATCCAATGTACTCAGCTCTACTATGAAATCAATTTGTAGCTTTCTTATGAAAGTTATAACCCAATTATAGCCCAAGAAGAAGGGGATAAGGGAGAGAGAGGAGAGGGGAAGGGGAGGATGGGTGGAAGGAGAGTAATTGGTGGGAACACACCTACGGTGCATCCTACAAGGGTACATGTGAAATTTACTAGGTGCAGAATATAAATGTCTAAACACAATAACTAAGAAAATGCTGTGAAGGCTAGGTTAACCAGTTTGATGAAAATATTTCAAATTATATATAAAACCAGCACATTATACCCCGTGATTGCATTAATGTACATAGCTATGATTTAATTTTAAAAAATCATAAAAGGCTAGTCAAGAGAAGCAGTTGAGAGTGGAGAAGGAACAAAGGAATTTCTAACTGGTTGTAATCAATTATTAGTAGCTGTAAACATTAAGCACCACCGCACACTGACCAATCAATACCTATCATACCTAGCATACTAGTGGATATGGCCATGGAGAAAGTTAAATGTTCATGAGGGAAGGAAAGGTAATAGATTAAGGAGATATTCACTGGAATATGCTCAGTTATCTGGCTAAAAGAATAGTTTGTTCACACTACCTATCACCATGGCCAATGTCTTAACATAAATATTCACTTAGAGAACTGCTTTCTGTATCTTTTAACCTTGCAAATAGTAAATAAATATTATAATAATTCAAAGACCATAAAAGACCTTCCAAAGCATCTAGATATACCTAGCCAACTCAATCTTAACATTTTGTTAAAAAAGGAAAACAGACTAGGCATTTCATGACAATGACATCATTATAATCTTTCAATTAAAAAAATTTAGTACAATCATGTCAAAATTTGGACAAGCTAAAAGACACCATCGGTTTATTTACTAGCATGAAAACTGGACACATAAATCCAAGTGCTATAGTTTCATGTCTGGTTCTATTTTCTTTGAAAAAAATTAAAGAAAAAAGCAAAAAACCTACGAGTTTTCTTCATTTTTATTGCTATCCAGCAATACAAATATTCTGAGAAGTCTCATTAATCTGCAGCAATAAACAGAAATATCTAATTAAGAGTCAAAAAAGAACCTTTGAAAAGCAACGCAACTGTTACATTTCCATTCAATGCAGTTCTTTTTAACATCCTGGGAATTTCAAACACTGAAGAACAAAAAGTTAGAAAAGCTTTTGAGAGTGTGTTCACACGGATGTGTATATACATGCATTACTGTTCTCAGTTAAAAAAGGATCCATAAAGATTAGGCTTATACCTCAGCAACACATTTAGGACACCTCCAGTCTCCTTTGGGCACATCAGGTAGTGGAGGAATTAGACAAAATGTATGATAGCTGTCATCACATCCATCACACAAAAGCAATTTATCTTCATTGTTTCCCCGACCACAAAACATACAAACATACAGATCAACCTGTTTAAAAAAATAAATATAAAAGTTTATTTCTATAATAAACTTCTTACTACATACTACATTGAAACTTGGTTGAAACAAAATAACATAAATAAACATAACTTAAATCCTGTATATCTATGTCAAATCATCGCATTTAAATAGCTTTCCCTAAATTTCCTTCCAGAGCTTCCATAGGTAAGTTAATAAAAGCATATCAAGTTGTTATAATGAAAATACTACGGGGCGGGGCCTGTGGCTCAGCAAGTAGGGCGCCGGCCCCATATACCGAGGGTGGCGGGTTCAAACCCAACCCCAGCCGAACTGCATCAAAAATTAGCCGGGCACTGTGGCAGGCGCCTGTGGTCCCAGCTACTTGGGAGGCTGAGGCAAGAGAATCGCCTAAGCCCAAGAGCTGGAGGTTGCTGTGAGCTGTGATTCCACAGCCCTCTACCGAGGGCGCTACAAAAAAAAAAAAAGAAAAGAAAAGAAAATACTACGAATCTAGAGTATTTGAAAATCAATTTATATTTTTAAAAAAATAATACCACATAGTTCTTCCTGCATACAAATACTCCCTGGCAGAAAATGAATACCGAACACTATAATACAATTCAAAAATTTACACAAATTCGTATTAATTCTCTCAGTCACCCATAAGGTATATGCTGTAGGGGAAATAAGTGTATGGGCCAAAGCAAGGTTAAGATTACATGAACCAAAGCTGCAACTTTACATATTTATCATCAAGTCTTCTAACCAAATGAGCTAACTAAATCACATACCAAGATATACCAACGCAAAAAGTACAAAACTGAAACAAAAATAAATCCTTTCCCTCCTGACGTATCCCAAAACACTTACAAAGTTAACAGAGAGGGTTCCTTTCCGTTGTCTCATTTGCATGTTAAATGTGTCTGGCCTATTGGTAACTTTCCGTCTTCTGGTGACCTCATCTTGAAATAAAAAGTTACATAATAGTAAAAACTAAATGTTGAGAGCTTACTATGAACCAGATACCATTTAAAATTATTTAAGTAAGTTGAAATCTCACAACACTATGAGGTACATATACTATGATGTCTCATTAAAGATAAAGAACCTGAGGTATAAAGTAGTTAGTAACTGGCTCAAAATCACACAGCCAATCAGTGGCAGATTTGGGATTCTAATCTAGGCAACCAAGCTCCCGGGAACTTAATCATCAGTGCTATACTTGTATTCAGTGCTTACTACATACTACATGTATTTATTACTTGCAGGGACTCTCAAATTAATCAGAGACTAATTTTTAAGATTCACTGTGGACGGACGTGGTGGCTCACACCTATAGTCCTACCACTCTGAGAGGCCAAGGCAAGAGGATCCCTTGGGCTCCTCAATCTCAACAACAATGAGAACTCACCACTACTAAAAATAGAAAAAATTAGCCAAGTAGTGTGGCATGTGCCTGCAGCCCCAACGACTCAGGAGGCGGAGGCAGGAGAACTGCTCTAGCCCAGGAGTCTGAGGTTGTAGTGAGCTGTAATAATACATTGCAATTTAGCAAAGGTGATAAAGCAAGACTGTCTCAAAAAAATAAAAAGAAAGGGAAGGGTGGGTGGCGCCTGTGGCTCAAAGGAGTAGGACGCTGGCCCCATATGCAGGTGGCAGGTTCAAACCCAGCCCCGGCTAAAAAAAAAAAGAAAGGGAAGGGAAGAAAAAGCAATTGGCCTAAGAACCATGTCGTTAGTTTACAATTCCTAAAAATTCCCAGCACAGACTAAAATTTACGTATGATTTGAATCTTTTTACACCATTTGTTGCACCTTATTTCTTTTCATGATGAAATGGAATTTACCTTCTTTATCTTTTGTTCCTATTGCCAGGCCCACAACCTTGGGCCCAGCCCCAAAAATCTGAAGTTTCTTCAGTTCCGTGCTTCTATTCACTTCTCCAGATTCTGACTACAAAGTAATAAACAAAATTCATATTAGCATAATTACACTGATTCATGCATTTTTCTCGCTTTATTATTGTACTTTTTTTTTTTTTTAAGAGAAGAGGCCTCCCTCCGTTGCCCAGGCTAGAGTGCAGGGGTACCATCATAGCTCACTGCAATCTCAAACTCCTGAGCTACCGCAATCTTCTTGCCTCAGCCTCCCGAGTAGCTAGGACTACAAGTGTGCACCACCAAATTGTTGTGCACTCATTTTCTTACCCAAGTTTCAGGATTCTCTTCAAAATGAAAGAAAAAATTATTTGATTTCTTCTCTCTAAATTCACTCACTGGCTCAACAGTTGGAAACAGTCACCAAAGCACCATGCAACACCCATATTCTTTGTCACTAAATAAAAATCTATCTCATAAAAATACAGTAATCAAGTTATCTAAAAACAGACAATAGGAATCAGAACCACAGGTTATTATTCAGTAGGAATCCCCACCACTAACTTGCTAATGAACACCTTGCTAATGAATACCCACCTCAGGGAATGAATTATGATTACCCTAAACCAATCATGCTAATCCCATTTCTCTTTGTTTGATGGCCTAGCTAGGGGTGGGAGTATTATCCAAGTCTAGTCAGAAAGACATTTAAAAAAAAAAAAAAGAAAGTGGCTTGGCCCTGTAGCACAGTGGTTACAGCGCCAGCCACATATTCCGAGGCTGGTGGGTTCAAACCCAGCCCAGGTCTGCTAAACATTGACAACTGCAACAAAAAATAGCCAGGCGCTGTGGCCAGCACCTGTAGTCCCAGCAACTTGGGAGGCCGAGGCAAGAGAATCGCTTAAGCCCAAGAGTTTGAGATTGCTATGAGTTGTAATGCCACAGCACTCTACCAAGGGTGACATAGTGAGACTTTGTGTCAAAAAAAAAAGAAAAGTTTACTGAAAGCTTCTCAAAGAATAAGTCCTTTTGCCCCAACTCCCTGTCCTCCTGCTAGGGGACTCAGACTGATGAAAACCTTGTGCTGGATTCTACAGCAGCCACACTACAAATGGAAAAATATTTGGGTCCCTGATAACAACGTAAAGATGCTATACCAGTGGTTCTCAACCTTCCTAATGCCGCAATGTATTTTCACTGTTCAAAAGGGGTCGCAACCCACAGGTTGAGAACTGTTGTGCTATATCAATCCCAGAACTACCTATTTCTGAAAATCTTACAGGAAAAACATGCTCTTAGGTGAAAATGTTGTCATCAATGTTTAAGCTACTTTCATCTGGCATTGAATTACTTGAAGGAGAGAGCATCCTGACAAAAACTGGTGTTAAATCTTGAATTTTGAGGAACCATAATCTTTGAATGTAGAATAAGTAAATAACCAAACTTTTAAATGTTCTGTAAATGAACAAATAAACAATAAGCATAAAAATAACCAGGATAAAATACAGACTATTTTATTAGTCTAAGCCATGTAACAAATGATGCATATAATCCAGACTAATATAAGAACAAAACCAAACAAAATGGCATTTCAAAATTTATCTTTAGGGTGGCACCTGTGGCTCAAAGGAGTAGGGCGCCAGCCCCATATGCTAGAGGTGGTGGGTTTAAACTCAGCCCTGGCCAAAAACTGCAAAAAAAAATTTATCTTTCAACTTAAGTAGACTAATTCAATTATACTAACCAACTTCTACAATTAATCCAATGACAAATATAACATTATACATTCTTTACTGCTATTAAAGCAAAGTACACAATACTAAAAGCTAACATACATTAAGAATATAGTATGTACCATATGCAAGTATGTTAATTCTTACAACAACCTTTTCAGATAGGCAACAATGTTCCAAAAAGTAAGAACAACAAAATTACATTTTCTGATCTTAATGAAATAAACTAGAAATAACAAAACCAGAAAGATCCCTCTAGCCCCAAATTTTAACTCTCTATTTAAAAATAACAATAGGCTGGGCATAGCAGTTCATGCCTACAGTTCTAGCACTAGGAGGCTGAGGCAGGAGCATCACCTGAGCTCAGGAGTTCAAAACTAGCCCAAGCAATAGCAAGACCCCATCTCTAAAAACATAATGACTAGCCAGGCACTGTGACAGGTATCTGTAGTCCCAGCTACTCAGGAGGCTGAGGCAGAAGGATCACTTGAGTCCAAGAGTGTGAGTTTGCTGTGAGCTATGGTGACACCACCACATTCTACTCAAGGTGATAGAGTAAAAAACTCTTGATTCAAAAGATATATATAAATATAATAAAATAAAATAAAGACTACAAGATCTCTAAAACAAAACGGTAACCATAGGAAATGTTAGATTTATACATATTAGGAAAATCAAAAGAATAAAAATAAATAAATTGACTTTCCCAAATCAAAACACTAGGAAAAAACTACAATATAAGCCAAAGAACTTTGTGGTGCTAGATTACAACTGGAATTATCAGCATGAACTTAAAATAAGAAGTCATAATTATTATTATTATTTTTTTTTTGGAGACAGAGCCTCAAGCTTGTTGCCCTAGGTAGAGTGCCGTGGTGTCACAGCTTACAGCAACCTCCAACTCCTGGGCTTCAGCGATTCTCTTGCCTTAGCCACCCAAGTAGTTGGGACCACAGGTGCCCGCCACAACACCCGGCGATTTATTTTTTTTCATTGGGAGTTGTCATTGTTGTTTGGCAGGTCCAGGCTAGATTCAAACCTGCCAGGTCTGGTGTATATGGCTGGTGCCTTAGCCGCTTGAGCTACAAGTGCCAAGCCATAATTTTTTTTTTTTTGAGACAGAACCTCAAGCTGTCACCCTGGATAGAGTGCCGTGGCATCACAGCTCACAGCAACCTCCAATTCCTAGGCTCAAGAGAGTCTCTTGCCTCTGCCTCCCAAGTAGCTGGGACTACAAGCATCCACCACAACACCTGGCCAGTTTTTGGTTGCAGTGGTCATTGTTGTTTGGCAGGCCCAGGCTGGATTCAAACCCTCCAGCTTAGGTGTATGTGGCTGGTGCCTTAGCTGCTTCAGCCACAGGCGCCAAGCCCCATAATTTTTTTTTTAAGAGTCTCACTCTCTTGCCTGAGGCTAGAGTGCCAGACTGTCAGTCAGCATAGCTCACAGCAACCTCAAACTCCTGATTCAAGCAATTTCTTCCCTCGCCTCTCAGATTCCCGAGTAACTAGGACTACAAGTGCCCACCATTAATACCTAGCTAATTTTTCTATTTTTTAGTAAAGATGGGGCCTGCTGCTGGTCTCAAACTCCTGACCTCAAGTGCTCCTTCTATCTCAGCCTCCCTGAGTGCTAGGATTTCAGGCATGAGCCCCTATACGTGGCCAATTTCTTAAAAATTTCCTAACCCTGACCATTAAAAGAGCCTAGAAACGATGGAAACAAGTACACCTTGTGCTCTGATCAGGGCTTCTAAAGACCCACTAAATGATCCAGGATCTCTCAGAGAAACAACCAATTCTAGGTCTCAAAATGGCAAGAAAGAAATGAGCTTTTTTATGCCAAAAAGTAAATGCTCAAACACTAATAAATATTATTGAAGAAGACACAGGAATCAGCTTGAAGGGGCTCCCAATAGCCAAATTGGAAACAATTAGATTATCAAAGAAGAATAAAAGATGGTTGTGATGACTGTAAGACATTGCATTTAAAAAAATTCGTGATCTGGCTAGGTGCCTGTGGCTCAACGGGGTAAGGCGCTAGCCACGTACACCTGAGCTGGCGGGTTCAAATCCAGCCCGGGCCCGCCAAGCAACAATGACGGCTGCAACCAAAAAAAATGGCTGGGCGTTGTGGTAGGCGCCTGTAGTCCCAGCTACTTGGGAGGCGGAGGCAAGAGACTCGCTTGAGCCCAGGAATTGGAGGATGCTGTGAGCTGTGATGCCACGGCACTCTATCCAGGGCGACAGCTTGAG
>CAUYRH010034668.1:0-115056 GCA_963574655.1 Perodicticus potto
CGGGCTCAAGCACATCTCTTGCCTCCGCCTCCCAAGTAGCTGGGACTACAGGCGCCTGCCACAATGCCCGGCCATTTTTTGGTTGCAGCCGTCATTGTTGTTTGGCGGGCCCGGGCTGGATTCGAACCCGCCAGCTCAGGTATACATGGCTGGCGCCTTAGCCCGCTGAGCCACAGGCGCTGAGCCTAATTCAAATGTTCTTATAATAAGATGATTTTTTTTCTTGTGGGATCAACTGGAGGGTCTATCTTGAGTTCTTTGAGGATTCTCCACGCTAATTTCCGAAGAGGCTATGTTAGTTTGCAGTCCCACCAACAGTGTAAAAGTGTTCCCTTCTCTGCACATCTGCACCCGCATCTGCAGCTTTGGGACTTTCCCCACTGCTAAGTCACTCTTTACTTACTGAAACACTTGTCACTGCTTCTGAGCCACCGCGCCTCCAGGGCCCACCTGTCCTCCGGGATGTTCCACTCGTCCTCTGGGAGCATCTTCTCTGCTCGGTTTCGTTTTTTCTGTTCAGCCTTTCTATCTTTTCTTCTTTACACCATCTTCATTGAGCCTTCTTATTTACTGCCATGGCTCCTTTGATACTGTAAAGATCAGTTCTTTAACTTTCTGGCTTGGATCTCGCCTCTGGGAGCCAGAGATAGATATTAATCATTTGCTACCCATTGTCTTGAAGTCACATCAATGGAAATATTTTTAAAAATGAACTTAACTCTTCCACCTCCAGATATGCTCTATTCTGTGTTTTCTGAGAGTATCACTTTCTGCCCAAAGCAGAAACGAGCCTTGATTTCTCCTTCTCTTTCACCATTACAGCAGCTGATCAGTTATAAAATCCTGTAGCTTCAGCCCTCCATCCCTGTAGCCCTTCCACAGAGCATACGGCATCGTTGCTTCCCTAAATTAAACAAAAGCCAAATATATGGATTCCTGGCTTCAATCTTTTACTTCTCTAATCCATTCTCTACTTTGCTGCATGAGTAATTTTTCCCAAACACAAATATGAAAACAAACAAAATACCCCCCACACTGTCTCTATCTCTCTTACACAGACCTCATCTATCATTTTCCAGCCTAAAACTTTCCAGTGGCTTAGCATTTCCTCTGAGGTAAAGTTTATTCCTTAATGTGGCTAAAACACTAATTTTCAAACATTTTGGACTATGACCATAATAAAAAATATTTGTATTCTGTGACCCAGAACACATGACTATGCATACAACTGAGTAGAGACTCTTTTAGAAAAGCAAACTTACCTTTACCGCGTGCAGTGCACTCCAGGATGTTCTATTCCACTTAAAAATGCTGATCGTAGCTGACTAAATTGATCTCCTAACTGCACTTTGGAGACCTTTAAACTTGGCCTCTGCCGATCTCATCAGCCCCAGCTCCCATTCTACAACCAGTCACCTTAATTTTCTTCTAGCTCCCTGAACAAGTCATGTTTTCTGGAGCAGTTCCTACTGCCCAGATTCTTGCTTCTCCACCCACCCCAGTCCACCCACTCCAGTATTCTAGAATCTAGAATAAGAAATTATGGGGGTAGAAATAAGAATCTAGGCGATTTCTACTCATTCTCCGGGTCTCTGAACTTTCTCATAGCATGACCATTGTATGTCTTCCATACTAGACCGTGAGCAACACGTCTTTTTCACAGTTGTCTGTAGTGGAGCAAAATGTAGGACTTAGTAAAAGTAAATCTCTCAAAATCTTGTTTAGCTACCGCCTCTTACCACAGTGGCTTTCATATAAACAGAATAACATCCCAGGAGGGTGGTGCCTGTGGTTCAGTGGGTAGGGTGCTGGCCCCATATACTGAGGGTGGCAGGTTCGAACCTGGCCCTGGCCAAACTGCAACAAAAAAATAGCCGGGCGTTGTGTCGGATGCCTGTAGTCCCGGCTACTTGGGAGGCGAAGGCAAGAGAATCACCTAGGCCTAGGAGCTATGATGCCATGGCACCCTGCCGGCGACAAAGTTTGACTCTGTCTCAAAAAAAAAGAAAAAAGCTTGAAAAAAATAACATCAAAGGAGTCATTATTATTATGGCCTACGAGGGCACAGCTGCCTTGCTCCCTCTTTGATCTCATTTCCTATTACATTTCACAGGTTCTGAGCTCCAGTCACCGAGGCACCTTGCTATTTGTCAGCCTTGCCAAACACACACATTCCGGTTCCCTTATATCAGTAGCTCTCAACCTGTGGGTTGCGACCCACAGGAACTGTATTAAAGGGCTGTTGCATTAGGAAGGTTGAGAACCACTGCCTTATATGGTCTCATGTCCCCTCTGAGAAGGCTTTCCTGACTACCCTCATTCTTTTTCTTCATTACACTTAGTACTACCTCATATTATTTTTGTATTATCTCCCACCCCCATCACCATTTGGCAGTAATAAGCTTGTGGGTTTTGTTCACTGGTACATTCCCAGGGCTTAGGACAGTGGGTCCTAGGAGGCATTCAGCAAATATTTGGTAAATGAGTGAATGAATGCATAGGTTTGTTAACAGGCTGACTACAAAAGCTCCTCCATGGATTTTATTATTTTTTTTTTTTTTTTTTTTAAATATTGAGGTTTCATTGAGGGTATACAAGACCAGAATACACTGATCGCATTTGTTAGGTAAAGTCCTTCTTATAATTGTGTCCTGCCTCCAAGAGGTGACCCTCCCACCCTCCTCCCTGCTTCCCTCTCTCTGCTCCCCCATTCCCCACCCCCCACAATGTGCTGGGTCATCAGTTGTCCTCATAATAGAACTGTGTACATTGGATTCTTGCTTCACCATTCTTGTGATGCTTTACTAAGAAGAAGGTGTTTCAACTCCATCCAGGTTAATACAGAGATGAAAAGGCTTCATCTTTTTTAGTGGCTGAATAATACTCCATGGAATATATATACAACAGCTTGTTAAATCCATTCCTGGATTGGTGGACATATAGGTTGTTTCCACAGTTTGGCGATTGTAAATTGAGCTGTGATAAACAGTCTAGTGCAAATGTCCGTACGATAAAAAGATATTTTTTCTTCTGGGTAGATGCCCAGTAATAGGGTTGCAGAATCAAATGGGAGGTCTAGCCTGAGTTCTTTGAGGATTCTCCATACTTCCTTCCAAAAAGATTGTACTAGTTTGCAGTCCCACACCAGTGTAAAAGTGTTCCTTTCTCTTCACATCCACACCAAATGATAATATCAATTGTATTATCAAGACACTACATTTCTCAGGAGACTAAGGCAGGAAGATTGCTTGAACCCAGAAGTTTGAAGTTGGATTGAGCTATGATTATGCCACTGCACTCTAACCTGAGCAACACAGTGAGACCAAAAAGGAAACAAACAAACAAAAATTACATTTCTTCAGGGCTTTTGATTTTATAAAATATTTTCTTATACTTGATCTAATTTGAGCTTCATAACTCAGTCTGGAATTGGTAATGAAACGTATTATTTTATCATTTTGCCAATGAAACTCAGGAAGCTGAAGTTTACAAAAATGAGTTGACTTGCCCCAAAGATACGCAAAGACATACAGGCAACAAGTAACTAAGTCAATACTTAAATTCAGTGTTTGTTACTACTAATTTTGCAAAAAAGGGCAGGATAAACAAACCACTTCCTCTACTTTCCTAATGTCCACAATATTTCCTGCGAGCAACTTGAATCTTCTCTACCTTTGCCCCCACCCCTTCATACCATGGCAGAAGAGTCTTCTTCATACTTGACCACAGCTAGCTTCAGAGGGCGGATCCTGGTAGATAGCTAACAGTGGTGCCAACCTTGTGTCTAGTAGTGCTTAGAAATAAACTATATAACATTTTAACTGCTTAGAAAGAACTAGTATTTCTAATATGTTTAAAGACTTTAAAGTTTAAAGACTCAAACAACATTATCCTACATATAGTCACTCTTTAATCCCAGACAAGTAATTCCCTAAATAGGGGTAAAAGTTTTTTATAAGAGTAGGTACAGAGAATGAGAAATAACCCAGTCTAAGAAATGAGTAGATAATTGCCATATTACCAGTACATATGTGTCCTTGGCATTGCCTGATGTCTTAGGCCTACATCCTAAGGCCCATCAGGAAATATCGTTAAAAGGGTAAGGCATGGCAGAAAATTAATTCAGAAGGTTGCTTTATCTTTTCTTAGCATAGACATCCTTCTAGTACTATGAAGTGTCTGGTTCATGTGAAGGACACATAGAGTCTGTCCCTGCGTCCTTTTTCTGCTCACAACTCCTATTTCTGGGCACAATTAACTCTAAACCTAGAGTTAATTATTCTTCCTATGTATGGAGGCAAGAGCCAGCGACTTTTCAGCTTGTCAGGTCTGCTGTTACTGTATGCAGAAGGTAATGTGGTCAAGGGAGATCTTTAAAAACAAATTCCTTTCCTTTCTCAGTTCAGTGTCATAGACTTGAGTTGAATTTATCTGTTTTTCTGCCAGAGGATCTGGAAACTCCAGCTGAGCTGGTATAGTTTTCTAAGTTATTACTTGAGAGACAGGAGGGCAAAGGCCCCATCTTGTAGCTGCTTCTAGCCAAGGTGAATTCCAGAGTAGCTGCATCTGTGTGGGAGGCCAAGCTCTACAAATGGATACAGTTAGTTCAAGAATTCTAAGCTTCTCTTTATTGTCAGTAATGTGCGGAATGAAGAAGTATCCTCACAATTAGTGGATATTTCTGTGATTGGTCTTGTTTCTTTGATACAAACTTTAATGAGCATTCTGACATGTATTGAAAGTATGTATTTTCAAGTTGGAATGACAGTGGTATAAACTTAAAAGAGGATTTATGTGAGGTTGAATTGATCTTAGACTACCTAGTTTTATAATCATGTGTCTTCCGCCCCCAGCCCCCAGAATATAAGGCTTTTGTTGTTGCTTTGCCCAACAACATCTTCCATAAAACCTAACAGCACCTGGTAATAAGAATGTAAACATCCCGGCACTTTGAGAGGCCAAGGCAAGAATATTGCTTAAGGCCAGGAGTTTGAGACCAACCTGACTAAAGCAGTGAGTTTTTTTTTTTTTTTTTTTTTTGGAGACAGAGTCTCATTTTGTAATCCTTGGTTGGTAGAGTGCTGTGACATTGTTGATCACAGCAACCTCAAACTCTTGGGCTCAAGCGATCCTCTTGCCTTGGCCTCCTGAGTAGCTAGGACTATAGGTGCCTGCCCCAATGCCTGGCTATTTTTAGAGATGGGGTCTCAAACTTGTGAGCACAGACGGTCCACCCGCCTTGGCCTCCCAGAGTGCTGGGATTACAGGTGTGAGCCACAATGCCCTGCCCTTGGTAGTGAGATCTTAATCTCTACAAAAATTAGAAAATTTAGCCTGGCATGGTGGTGGGCACCTGTAGTCCCAGCTGCTTAGAGGGCTGAGGCAAGAGGATTGCTTAAACCCGGAATTTTGAGATTACTGTGAGCGGTGACAATGCCACTATACTCTAGCCCAGGCAGTAGTGTAAGACCCTGTCTAAACAAACAAACATTTAGCAAATTTTTTGTGTGTGTATGGTACAAAATAACTTCAGATCTTTTTTCTTTTTTTTATTAAATCATAACTGTGCATTAATGCATTTTGGGGGTAAAATGTGCTGATTTTATATACAATTTGGAATGCTTACAACAAACTGGTTAAGGTGATAGCAGATATTTTTGAATGAAAAACTGAATCATCACCACCTAACTATGGGACCTTATAACTCTCATGTTATGTTATTAAGGTTACGATCTGAGTTCTTTATTTATCAAAGCGATTTTTTTTGTACTTTTGTTATATGGTTTATTATGAAATGACCAGACCGGGTGTGTTGGCTCACGCCTGTAATCCTAGCAGGTCAAATTCATTCACTAGCAGTGAGAGGCCTGAGCAGAGAGGGGATTGCCTGAGCCAGAGTGAGACCTCATCGCTAAAAAAAGTAGCCAGGCGTTATGGCGGGCGCCTATAGTCCCAGCTACTTGGGAGGTTGAGGCAAGGGAATCACTTAAGCCAGAGAGTTGGAGGTTGCTGTGAGCTATAATGCCACTGCTCTCTACTGAGGGCAACAAAGTGAGAGTCTGTCTCAAAAAAAAGACCAGAGCAAAAGATGATGTCTCGGTTTAAAAAGGTGTTTTGATCTACTTTAGAGTTGACTTTTTCTGTCCCAAGTAAAATAAGTTTGGTTCAGACCATTGTTTTTGTATTAAACCTTCCAGAGCATCCCAGAAAGCAGTTAGGTAAAACCCTAAACCTAATGGAGAAGCATGAATCCCATGTACTCAATTTTGATATGAGGACAATTAATGACATGGTGGGGGTGGGGGAAGGGGAGAGCAGAGAGAGAAAGAAGGAGGGAGGGGTGGGGAAAGGAAGAGCAGAGAGAGGGAAGGAGCGAGGGGGGTGGGGTCTTGGGGTATGCCACACCTTTTGGGGGCAAAACACGATTGTAAGAGGGACTTCACCTAACAAATGCAATCAGTGTAACCTGGTTTCTTGTACCTCAATGAATCCCCAACAATAAAAAAAAAAAAAAACCCTAAACCTAATTTGTAGGGGATTAGAAGTTGAAATCTGGCTGTTTTCTTGAGCTGTTGCAGAAGATGAGACCTGGTCTGGCCATGTATGTTGCAGGATGTTTCCTCTGACTTCCCCTTCCATTACTGGAAGCCAACAACTTAAATTTTTTGAGGACCAAATTCATTCACTAACAATACATTTTTAAGAACCATTAGAAATGTACTTTAAGCCTAGTTTGTCTTATTTGCCTATTATACCCCCTACTAGCAAACATAGTGAGATTGTTTTTTAACTGCAGGGAAATTAATTTACAGTGAAAAAACTGCAGTGTTGGCAAGTGCGTAGAAATCTCCTGTGGACAATATTTTTGAGTCTTTATTGATTAGACTTCATTGTAACTTAATTAATTGTAATACTGCATAAGCATTTTATCACTGGGAATGTAAGACCCAAGCTTACATAATGCTTGTGATAGAGAATGTACCCTGCAGCTACTGCCAAAAAGCTTCCACTTAGAGACAAACAGCTCTCCCCCGATTGGCTTACTCATCAGGAGCCACACAGCATCTTGCTTGGCTAAAGGCACTTTGTTTGGAGAGAATGGGACAGGGGATTAAAGTAGCACACCCACCGGACTCCATATATGAAGGGGCTCGCAGTCCCTCGTGCCTTTTGAAGCACATTGCACTGCTAGAGAGAAAATCTGTATAGTGCTTTCATGTCAGTGAATGTAGCAATCACAAATGATAGCAGAAAGGAGGCGCTAGCTTTACTTCAGGGTGAAGCAGGCCTCGCTGACCATCCCTGTGATTTGACCTAACATAATAGAAAGCCAGTGGATAAATAGTGGTTTTGCCCTATTTGTTACTAGCCTTTTCAAACTGTCTTCTGGCTATGGCAACACTAAATAGAAAAATAGAGAAAGGGAGGAAGTTCAAAGTGGAAGGACTCCAAAGATTTGGGTAATAGTTAACATTTATTGGACACTTTCCATGGGCCAGGCACTGTTGCATTGACTTATTTAATGTTCAAAACAATAAGGCCATTTGACAGATAAAGTTGAGGCATGGTAAAGTTAAGTAACACACCCAAGATCTCATATCTGCTAAGTGGAAGAGCTAAAATTTGAACCCTGGCAATCTGGCTTCAGAGAACATCTAACCATATTTGTTTGTATTTTAGTTCTCAGGAAATACATACCTGGCAAGTTAGTCCCAAGTATCAAGAGAGTCCTGGAATGGATAACTTTGTCCATCTACATCTGGAATTTCTCTTTGAAAAAAAAGAGTTTATTAGTAACAGGAACCTCTATTGGACCCTGGATTAAAACTGAGGCAGAATTTTGTTGTACTTTAATGACTGGTATTAGGTCTCAGAAGATTATTTGAATATGAAATGCAAAATGAACAGCCTCCAGTAAAAGAGTGTAGCAACCCAGGGTCCTTTCAAGCTTGGGCTAGAGTTAAATGTTGGCATCCTCAGCCTTTAGGCCAGGATCTCCTGATTTCTGAATCTTAATTCTGATAGCATCACACCTTTCCAGAAACTGAAAAGGAGAGTTCAAAAAATAGGTGTTATTTTTCTAATAAATGGAGATATGTAGGTCAAAGACTTTTTCTTCCCTTGGTCTGTCTTAAGTTAGTAAACTGTTAAAACTAAAGAGAAAAGGCTGTCAGCCTAAGTTTATTGGTTCCTGATAGAAGCTTTTCTTACGAACTCCTTTTTCTGTTTGCTAACTTGTTCCAGGCCGTCTCCCTGTGCTCAGACATTGAAGGTGTCTTGCAAGATTTAGAGCAAAAAGGAACTTTTCTTCTATTCCAGAATATTTTGATTATAATATTTTCTAGAAACCACCATGTTGGAATTTGTAATTAAATCAAGACCTTTCTTTTCTGATCACTTACTGTTTCAATATCCTTTCTGAAATTTTACTTAAGTGTTCCAAGAGTATGAGACTCCCATTTTCCTTCCCTACAAAAGTGGAAAGTACATGGTTTCAAAACAAGACAGTTTTTTTCTCAGTGTCATTATGTTAAAGAAATTAATGTCAAAGCTTATCTTTTATGAATAAAATCTTACTACAACCACTAACATGATAGCTTAAGTTCTATTATAGTTAATTCCAAGACTGTGTATCTTCTTTGTGTGGCATTGACTATTACTTTAAATAACAAGCCCTTTAAGTTAGGATTTAGAACTGTTAGATAATTTCCACTGTGGCAGCTCTGCACCTATAGCTCAAACAGCTAAGGTGCCAGCCACATACACCAGAGCTGGTGGGTTCAAATCCGGCCTGGGCCTGCCAAACAACAATGACAAGTACAACCAAAAAATAGCCAGGCGTTGTGGCAAGTGCCTGTCCCAGCTACTTGGGAGGCTGAGGCAAGAGACTTGCTTAAGCCCAGGAGTTGGAGGGTGCTGTGAGCCGTGACGCCCCAGCACTCTACCCAGGGTGACAGCTTGAGGCTCTGTCTCAAAAAAAAAAAAAAAAATTCCACTGTGGCAAAAATGTACCAAAATTTAATTTATTGGGTAAAAATATTCTAGTACTTGACACCACCATTATTGTAGCACTATCCAATGTAACTAAATTTTAATGTAACAACAAACGCCTATATTTTAGGTGTTTGTATTTAACATTTATACAATCTCTTGAGTGCATCTATAGATTAGTACATGTCACATATGTTATTTTACATACAGATGTCTTATTTGAAGGCCATTTGTCTATCTTGTTTAGATTTTAAAAGAGTGCCTGTGTAAAATAGGTGTAACCTTAGCTGGCAGTTGACAATGACGGAGGTTTCTTTTGGGCATGCTAATTAAATGTCATTTCTAGGGCTTTGTCCATAAGTAGAGTGAGGATTCCTAACTCTGGACAGCTTTTTGCCAAGAGAATGTATCTTGGCAAAAACACCCAGGATTTCTTATTGATTTACTTTTTAATTGTTCTGTAAGGATCATGATATTGCAAGATAGTCACATTATTCTTTGCATGATTATGACAGGATCAGGACATTGCGACAGATTTTATTTCCTTTTCATGTAGAAAAGCAGCAAATTTTATGTGTGATTTTCCTTTCTGGAAAAGGCAGACAGCATCAAAGAGGAGTTTTGAGTCACAAACATTTGTTAAGTCTAGAACATGCAAAGTAAGGGGATGTGTCCTCATCAAAGCCGTGTTGCTCCCTTCTGAGACCGGCATTGCAGACTGCCCGCAGTTTGGTTCTGTTTGTCTGCTGTAATAGCATCAGCTCTCTCCAGACCAGTACCTAAGCTGGTAATGTGAATGGACAACAGAATCAGGCAGTATGTTGCATGGTGTCTTTGTTATGAGAAGCTTAAGACTTTAATGCCATTCAACATTTTTAAAATGTTTGTAAAGTTATTCATTTTCCATAGAAACAGATGTTTAGAGATTTAATAGCCAACTTAATTTTGTTTCATTTTTAGATTTAGAAAAATAGAACCCTCTTTAAAAGTTTGAATTGCATTAGAAGCAATTTATTGCTAAGCAGTAAACATTACTAAGAAATTTGTTAAAATTACCGAAAATAAAGAACTCTTGGGCTGAGCACTTTGGAATTAACCTTTGGACTCACCTACTACTGGCTAGAAAGGGGACATGAGAAACCAGGCTATGACAGACACCTGTGAGAAGCATCGGGTTCCCAGGTGATTGCTTCTTCCTTTCACTCTTCCCGTGCCTCTGGCACACAGATGTCTTCTGTTTCTGCCAGCTCAGAGCCGCTTTATGTGACCAGAAAGAATCCATGACTCAATTTCTTTTACACCATTCCTCTGCTGCAGAACTGAAAATAATCACTTTGCCATGTTTCATACACATGAAGGGTCTAAGGGACAGTTGGCTTTTCCTCCTTCGTAGGGTCAGCCTGAAGATCGTCACAACTCAGTTATCTAAGTTTCTACTTTCTCTTCTTGTTCATCATTCCTTGATTGGGAAAGCCTATTAATTTTAAGCTTTCATTCATAGTCTTCATCACTTACAATGACTAGAGTATATAAGTAAATTTGTTCTGCTGTAGTGTTTTTAATCCTCACCAGCAAAGTTATTAGTAGGTCGGTCTCCTTATCCCCACTTAGATGTTCTTATGTTCCTGCCTTCTCAATTCGTCCAATTTGCCATCTCCCCTTAAAGCTGTTTTCCAGCTAGTTCTTAGCCCTTCTTAGGCCAACAATTTTCAACCGGGGTACCATGAGGGGATCTTAAGCGTGCCATAAAAAATATTTTAAGATCATTACTTACATTATTTTTCAAAGAAGTTCAAAGCACAGTTAAGTATATCCTTTTTTTTATTCCCTTTTTATTTTTTGATCCAGCATAATCTAAGCGTTACACGGAAGTTTAACTGTAGGTTTAAGTGTGCTGTGAGACGAAAAAGCTTGAAAAGCACTGCCTTAGACCATAGATTTACCTAGCCCATTTTGTACTAATCTAGCTTGTGAATGACTCTGTCATGATGAAACCTATGGAGATGATATGGCATTTCATCTGTTAGAGGAGGGGATTAAATTGTTTTGATTTGTTTTTATAAAGAAATGCTAGCTACGTGAAAAAAGAATTTTAAAGGGAGGGGTGAAAAATTAAAAAAAAAAAAAAAAAAGAAATGCTAGCTACTGCCGAGAATACCAGTAATTAACTTGTTTTAGATATTATACACATTAAGAATTCTTTGGAGTAAGATTGATCAGAATTTGTATCCTGACTTTGCCTTTATCTTATTGTCTTACTATTGGTCAAATTTCTTAACTTCTCTGATTTTTAATTTCTTTACCTATAAAATGGTAATTATAATAGGAGTTGGTGTGTGAATTAAGTGCTTAAATTAAAAAGGTTAGCACTGTATCTTGTAAGTGCTCAATAAATGTTAATAATTAATATTATTGAACAAGTTGCTATGTTAATCTTTCATTCTCTTCTTCCCCATTTTATTTTTTGCTTTTTTCTGTCTTTATCTTACTTTTACTCCTTCAATGTACTAAAGACACTTTCAGTCAAATCCCAGGGTTTATGGAAAAGACTTGTCCGCTAGGAATTATTTTGATTGGTTGTAACCTCTTAAAGAAAGTTGTTTGTTACCAAGGGCAAAAAGAAAAAAGAAGTTGCCTGCTTAGATGGACTCATACTGGCAGTCTCCACTTAGTTCCCACGTTAGGACCCTGCCCATACAGCAGCTTTCACTCCAGTAAGTCGTCCAAGTGCCTGTCAGCACAGCAGTGTGGGGCCGCGCTGGGCATCCTCTAGTTAACATTCTGTCGGCACCTCAAGTTTCATGGGCCCACGGTGATTTTCACTGCAGAGACCACTTGGCATCTTGCAGGAGCAGATGAAAGCAGCCTCTGAAGAGAAACCACTTCTCTGGCACTCAGAGCAGAGCAGCATATTCCTACATCGCCCAAAGTGCTTCAGTTTCACCCAGCATCAAAGGCTCTGCCTTCTGGGAGGGAATAAGTGACGGGGCCATTTTAGACATTAAAATAGGGTACTTCTTGGCATCCGGAAAAGTTGATATTTTGTACCTTTTCATCCTAGGGCCTCATCATTCCTCTCCTTTAAATTGAATGCCCTGTGGGTCATTGTGTTATTAGGTTTGGGAGCATTTATTCCTTTCGTTTTTCACCCTCTTTTCACATTTTATGTAGAATGATGTGTTCAAATCTTGTCTGAATTTAATCTTGTGAGCTATATGACATTTAGGAAGTAGGAGTTGATGGGATTCTCTAGCTTTCTGCATTTTTTCATATTTTACCATCTGTGCAACACATGATAACTGTTAGACTTATGTTCCTTTGTAAGTTGGATATTATGTAGGACAGACAAGATAAGAGAGCTTTTGTCCTTGAAGTATTGACATTGTAACCAGGAAGTGTTAATCTAGGACTTGTAGACATCTGAGAATCTATGGCAAGCTTTTGGGCTCCTTGAGCAGTCCAAAATTATATGCAAATTTTTGTGTATAAATTCTGGCACAAATTTTTCTGGAGATTTTTCAGACATCTGAGGCCAAATAATGGTTAAACTGAATAGAGTTTTCAAAATCCTGAAATTGAACTAAATACATCTTCTAATTAGGACTTATTATGGTGCTGTTGATTTTTTTGCTTTTAGGGAAATTGCCTCGAATCAATGTGTTTTAAAACAAGCCTGTAATTGAATATCATTTGGCCTTGGTCATCTGATTTTATGCACTACATTGCGTGTGGAGACCAAAGGAAAACAGTAGAGTGCCATCTAGAGGCCTTAACAACAATTTGACCCAGGCCTTCTCCCTACGCAGGAGTCCTTAGCTTTAGCAACTTTCTAAATTAAGAACATTTTTTTTCCTTGGGTCAGTTGTCCCCAACCTTTTTGGCACAAGGGACCGGTTACATAGAAGACAATTTTTCCAAGGACTGGAGTGTAAGGGCATTATATTTATTTCTATTATTACAATAATAGAATATATATAATGAAATAATTATATGTTAATCATTAAGTTTTGAGATATTCAAAAATCAAGAAACAAAATCCTCACAGATAGAAGCAAATGAAAACCTCCCAGCAACACCAATAAGCCACACGTGTTGAAATTTGCACAGATGACTCAGAAAGGACGCTGTCTGCTGTGTTTCTTAGAAGTGAAATAATGAACCATAACACAGTCTGTCTCAAAACTTTAGTAGTGACCCACGTACAACTTATTATAAGGCAGAATCTGTGGGATCCCTGAGTTTGTTTTCCTGCAACTAGATGGTCCCATCCTGTATTTCCAGCTGCTCTCCAGCACTTGTATGCCTGTATCAGCTCCACCGCAGCTCATCAGGCATTAGATTCTTATAAGTAACGTGCAGCCTGGGTTCATTGTATGTGCTGTTTACAGTAGGGTTCACACTCCTTCGGGAATCTAACACAACCACTGATCTTGTAGGAAGCAGGGCTCAGATGGAGATGTGAGTGTTGGGGAGAGGCTGTAAATACAGATGAAGCTGCTCACCTCCTGCTGTATGGCCCAGTTCCTAACAGGCCATGGACCAGTACCACAGTGTTTGGGGACCAACGTCTTGGGTAATTGAAGATCATAAACATGTATCAGTGATACTTAGAACTATACGTGCTACATTTGTGAGGTCTATCTAGCCTTGCTACTCTGGAAACATTAATTTTAATAAAGTTTAATGTTATAGGTGACATTTACTCTATTTTATGGAAATGTAGGAGCTATAGTCTTTCGGATTTACACTGCATTTGAGTATACTTTTTTTTTTGAGACAGAGCCTCAAGCTGTCACCCTGGGTAGAGTGCTGTGGCATCACAGCTTACAGCAACTTCCAATTCCTGGGCTCAAGCGAGTCTCCTGCCTCTGCCTCCCAAGTAGCTGGGACTACAGGCGCCCACCACAACACTCAGTTATTTTTTGGTTGCAGCCATCATTATTGTGTGGCAGGCCTGGGCTGGATTCGAACCCACCAGCTCAGGTGTACGTGGCTGGCGCCTTAGCCCGTTGAACCACAGGTGCCAAGCCTCGAGTATACTTCTAATCTTTTATTTATTTGTTAATTTTTTGGAGACAGAGTCTCACTTTTTCACCCTGGGTAGAGTGCCATGCTGTCATAGCTCACAGCAACCTCAAACTTTTGGGCTCAAGTGATTCTCTTACCTCAGCCTCTTGAGTTGAGGGGCTACAGGCACCCACCACAATGCTTGGCTAGTTTTTAAGATGGGGGGGGTCTCACTCTTCCTCAGGCTGGTCTCAAACTCGTGAGCTCAAGCAGTCCACCCTCCTTAGCCTCCCAGAGCACTAGGACTATAGGCGTGAGCCACTGCGCCTGGCCTTATACTTTTAATCTGAAAGAAATATCAAATTGATACCTGATTTAAATTCATTTTTCTTTTTTTAAATTATTTATTTATTTTTTATTTTTTCTAAAGCCCAGTAACTTTTTGTTGCAGTTGTCATTGTTGTTTAACTGGTCCAGGCCAGGTTTAAACCTGCAACCCTCGCTGTATGTGGCTGGTGCCTTAACCTCTGTGCTATGAACACCAAGCCTTAAATTCATTTTTATATAGAGACTTTATTGTATTTTAAAGTTAGAACAAATTAAAAGTTAATACTAATTTATTTATTTATTTATTGTCTTTTGGGGTGGGGAGACAATCACTCACTCTGTCACTCTGACTAGAGTACAGTGGCATCATCATAGCTCACTGCAGCGTCAGGCTTCTGGGTTCAAGTAATCCTCCTGCCTCAGCCTCCTGCATAACTGGGACTATAGGCGCCCACCACACCCAGCTAATTTTTCTATTTTTTGTAAAAACAGGATCTTGCTCTTGCTGGCCTCAAACTCCTGACCTCAAGGGATCCTCCTGCCTTGGCCTCACAGAGTACTAGGATTACAGATGTGAGCCACTGTGCCCAGCCTAGCGTAGTTTATCTTAATTACTCTTAGTATTCCTTTCAAGACATAGAATGCTCTTTGCCAAATGATGTAGAAATTGCAAAGTTGAATTCACCCTGGAAAAATAGATCAAACAGGATTTATATCCATATGAAAATGTATAATGGAGTAGTTAAGAGTGCAGCTTAGAAGTCCCAACTTTGCTATTACTTTGTGACATTGAATACGTAGTATGTTATTTAACTTTTCAAAATTTTATTACTTCTTCATTTATCAATAGGGCTAATATAATAATAGAATCTAACTTAAGGTCATTATGAAGATTAAATGAAATAAAGTTGTAAGCACAGTGCCTGGTATATAAAAAAAATTTAAAAATTAATAATGTATTATTATTTTTTCTTTCTGTTTTTAGACAGAGTCTCACTTTGTCGCCCTCAGTAGAGTGCTGTGGCATCACAGCTCATAGCAACCTCTGGCTCTTGAACTTAGGCGATTCTCTTGCCTTAGCCTCCTGAGTAGCTGGGACTACAGGCACCTGCCACAATGCCTAGCTATTTTTTTGTTGCAGTTTGGCTGGGGCTGGATTCGAACCTGCAACCCTCGGTATATGGGGCCAGTGCCCTACTCACTGAGCCACAGGCACGGCCCATATTATTGTTTTTTCACTGGCCAGTTTTGTTTTCAGGACAGTTTTAATCAAATAGAAGCAGAAAATTTTAATATTTATAGAGAATTTTATATTTTTTAAAAGCACTTCCACAAATACAGTCCTGTTTGGTTAAATAGCCAATAAATATTTATTCATATATTCAGTAGACTTTATTTAGCTCCTAAATAGTTGGGTATAATAACCATTTCAGATATTAGAGATTTATATTGGGTACAGCGGTAAGAAAGACATAGGTCTTACATTATGGTGTGGAGAGTTAGACAATAAAGAAGTAAATACATAAACAGGATGGTTTCACTAAGAAATCATTAGTGTGAAGAAAATTAGTGCAATGTAATAGAGAGTGATAGGAGGCCCGCTCTGCAGTAAACAGTCAAGGAAGAGCTTTCTGAGGAGGTAAGTTGGTGCCTTGAAGGCTCAGGGCTTTGGGTTTTATTCTGACAGTTATGGGAAGAGATTAAGGAGTTATAGACAAGATAGTGATATGCTCAGATTTATGCTTTGGAAAAATCCCTTTGGCTTCTGTATGGAGGATAGATTGTAATAGCACAAGAATGGAAGCAGAAAGGACAATTTTGCAGTAGTCTAAACAAGAGGTGCTGGTGGCTTGGCTAAAGATGTTGAATTATTGGCTCAGGGATTTGGATTCCCATAACAACTCTGCCATACAGAGGTAGTGTGGTATTATGGTTAGGAGCAACAGGGGAAGAGTCAGACTATCTGGCTTGAAATCTAACTTAATAGCCATATGACCTTGGGGAAAGTATCTTAACTCCTCTGTGCCCAAATTTTATCTTTACTAAACTGTGAATAATATGGTAATATTGCAGCTTTATCATCAATCACCACCTTTGTCCAATACCATTCCCAAATCATCTTCAGTACTCCCAATTTACAAAGAGAGGGAGGTTTTCAACTCAGAATATGTTTCTTGATTTTGAATCCATTGTTCTTTCTGCAATGTAATTTGTAGTGTGAGCTCCCAGAGACTGTCTATTGATCTGAATCTCTGTAGCTCACAGCCCAGTTTTATGCACCTGTGAATGTTTAACTACCATTGTGAAAATGATGAATAAGGCTAGCTGAATCAAAGTGTGTGGTAGAGAGGTAGCCTGTGCCTGTGTTTCTCCCCACACACCTGAGCCATCAGAAATTTCAAATTTCCTGAGTTCTGAAGAGAGCTATTGCACACCTAAGCCAAAAGCAATAGTAGTCACCTAATAATGCACATAAGGCAGAATCAAATAGTTTGAGAACCTTGTGAGATACCGGATTTTGTTTTCTTTCTTTCTTTTTTAGTAAAATGAACATACTTTTAATTATAACGTTTAAGATATGTATGCATTTTTAAAATTCCTGAATTTGGTTTTTTCAGTTACTGCTATCTATTCTAATTTTCAGTTACTGCTATCTGTCCCCTTTTATAACATAAAAGGGCTTCAAATGTCTGGTGAGAAGGAGGTTCACATGATAAAAAGATTTCCAATCCCACAATACCAAACAGGTCTCAGCTTGAGTCTTCTTTCAGTTTAGAAATTTCATATTAGGACACAACACCAGGAACCTCTGAGGACTTGAGTTCTCAACTTTCTGGTTGGTTTTCTGACTATGACTGGGTGTGGGAGTCAGAAGCAGCAGTGTCTTTTAAACCTTTTATTTCCCAAAGGCACTACTCCCTGGAAGTAAGGGCAGGTTCTGTAGCTGTATTGAGATTGCCAGGAGGTAGTCAAGTAAGGGGTCGGGAGTGGGGAGGGGGGTGGTGGTCAAGGCCTGGGAAGGAAATGTTTCTCCTATCCTACTTTCACCGGCAGTCTAGAAGGCTCTAAACTGGGTCAGGAAACAAAAACTTGCTGCCTTTAGGGTGATGAACCCTAGGAACCAAACGAGTCTCAAATCTTCTCCTTGCCAAGGGTGCCCCATTTCAACTTCCCCCTCCTCTTCCCCATACAGCCACTCACCCTCCTCCCAGTTACAACTGGGAACTGAAAAGTCCAGAGGAGAAAGGAGAGAGAACCAGGCTGACATCCAATCCAGACTTCTCCTCCCCTCAGTGTGGGGATTGGGTTCTGGAGATAGTAGATTGTACACGGCTGGGAGGGGAAATCCAAGGGGCTGGGGATCACTCACCACAGTCTGGCCCCAGCTGCACTCCCAGCCTCACCATGGGCTGAGGGGGGAAAGGGGAAGAGAGCAAGGAGGCCCCCCAGCTGGTAGTGGAGTTGCTCCCCTGTGCAGCCTCCTCTGACCCTACCGTGTGGCCAGGACCACACCTGCCCCACGATAATGGATTTCTTTAGAGGACTTCTACGCTTCATTAATTGTGATAAATAGGGCCATGCATTATGAAATGAAAGAAATTCATGGATTATCCTGACTTTTTCTGATCAGACTTGCAGTGAGGCCATTAACCAGATTATCTGCCACATTTGAATTTCTCCTTTCTCCATCTCTCTCTGGCTTTGCCCAGCTCCTTCTGGAGTAAGATTCGAGGAGCGAGAGAGACAAAACTAGAAGCAGGGTGTTTGACAGTCTTCCTGCTGGCCTTGCCCTGGCTCCTCAGTTCCCCTGGGTCCTCAGCCTCCCCTCACCAGGGATTGAACGTGGGCTGTTTGTCTGTTGCAGAATGTGAGCACTTGATCCGCCACATGCTGGTGTTAGACCCGAATAAGCGCCTCTCCATGGAGCAGATCTGCAGGCACAAGTGGATGAAGCTCGGGGACGCGGACCCCAACTTTGACAGGGTGGGTCGGGCACCACTGCCGTAGGGAACTCTTCTCGGAGCTGCGTTAGTCTCTTTTGCATGTGATTGTAATCAGGCTGTGACCTGAAAAGGCAGGCTCTGGGGACAAACTATTGTGTCATACCAGTGCCACAAGTGAAGCAAGCAAAAAATGTAAAACCAGCTGAATAGTTGGAGAATGGCGACACTGGTGACCTCCCATTTGGGCCCAAATTATAGTCTGTTTTTGACTTTTGAGACAAGACACCCACAGCTCTGCAGCTCCCTCACCATTGGGATAGCTCCTTCTTATCTTCGTATGTTCAGCTCAATGGCTTCTATAACATGCCTTTATTGAAACCGATGTGGCCATCCCAGGTACCCCAAGAAGCTCCAAAAACGGGGATCTTATCTGCTCATAGGTGACCACCCAGGGATGTCTTGCTTAGACTTTGAAGCCAAAAAAATCCTAAGCTAGGAGATACGGAACAGCTTGGTCATTAGATATGATGCCCCATATTGACATAGCTAATTGGAGGTTTGACAGCTTGCTCTTTATGTTACAGTTAATCGCTGAATGTCAACAACTAAAAGAAGACAGACAGACAGACTCCCTGAATGAGGATGTTCTCTTGGCCATGGAGGACATGGGATTGGACAAAGAGCGGACATTGCAGGTATCTCTAAAGGAGTGGAGAACAAAGTGAGATATAGTGCTCGTTCCTCTATCCTGCTTTTCCTCTTTTTCTCCTTCCTGGGAGCCTGGGTCTTTTTGTTTTCCTCCTGTTTTTCTTCCTCTGCCCTTCCCTGGGCCTTGGAAAGAGGAAAGAAGGTGCTCTGGTCGCTAATGTTATTACTGAAAGGGCTTTGGTCATTGACATACCATTTCACCAGGGTTTTTTGTTTTACTCTTTTCCCTTCTCTCTTGGTAGTCATTAAGGTCAGATGCCTATGATCACTATAGTGCAATCTACAGCCTGCTGTGTGATCGACATAAGAGACATAAAACCCTGCGTCTCGGAGCACTTCCTAGCATGCCCCGAGCCATGGCCTTTCAAGCACCAGTCAATATCCAGGTGGGCAATAACTCCAGTGACCTAGTCGAGGGCAAGTAACACCAGGGGTTAAGGGTTAGCTATTGCTCACTAACCCTGAGTTAGCAGTTTCCTGATCTTCCTTACATCTCTCCTCCATTGTCATCTCTTCATCAGAGGTCAATCAAAGATCTGCACCTTTCTTTGACAGAGAGGATGGATGGGCAACAATAGTTGCTTTTTTTCTCCTTCCTTTTTTTTTTCCTTTAAGAAATAACAAATCAGGCTTGGCACCTGTAGTACAGTGGTTACGGTGCCAGTGCTTATGGCGCCAGCCACGTGCACTGAGGCTGGCGGGTTTGAACCCAGCCCAGGCCAGCTAAACAACAATGACAACTGCAACAAAAAAAATAGCCCAGCGTTGTGGCGGGTGCCTGTAGTCCCAGCTACTTGAGAGGCTGTGGCAAGAAAATTGCTTGAGCCCAAGAGTTTGAGGTTGCTGTGATCTTTGACGCCACGGCACTCTACCCAGGGCAACATAATGAGACTGTCTCAAAAAAATAATAATAATCATAATAACAAATCATTGGGAGATACTGTCCTCTCAACAAAATGCTTCCTTAATTATGGCTTCTAAGGGCAAACAAACCAAAGACTAGCAGTCAAGGAAACATAGACTTTTGGCAATCAAGACTACTTTGAAAGGCTATTGTTATTTCCCTCTAGTGCTAAGGTCTGTCTGTATTCATATGTACTGCTTTCCAGGCGGAGCAGGCAGCTACTACCATGAACATCAGCGTTCCCCAGGTGCAGCTGATCAACCCAGAGAACCAAATCGTGGAGGCAAGTAGCAAACTGAGAGAGTGGTCAGCTAAAAGCACTTTCTTTCATATTCTTGCTTCCTTTCCTTTCTTCTTATTTCTAATTTGGTGACATTTCCTTCCATCTCAGCCGGATGGGACACTGAATTTGGACAGTGATGAAGGAGAAGAGCCTTCCCCTGAAGCGCTGGTCCGCTATTTGTCCATGAGGAGGCACACAGTGGGTGTGGCTGACCCACGGTGAGTATCTGCCCAGCAGCCCTGATTAACATCAGGGCATGGAGTCCTTTTTTGGGAAATTCACTGAGAGAAGAGATATTTATTAAAAAATTGCCACCTAGGCTCGGTGCCTGTGGCTCAATGGGCTAAGGCGCCAGCCACGTACACCTGAGCTGGCGGGTTCGAATCCAGCCTGGGCCCGCCAAACAACAATGACGGCTGCAACCAAAAGAAAACAATAGCCTGGCGTTGTGGCGGGCGCCTGTAATCCCAGCTACTTGGGAGGCGGAGGTAGGAGACTTGCTTGAGCCCAGGAATTGAAGGTTGCTGTGAGCTGTGATGCCATGGCACTCTATCCAGGGTGACAGCTTGAGGCTCTGTCTCAAAAAAATAAATAAATAAATAAAAATAAAAATAAATAATAAAAAAAAATAAAAATAAAAAAAAAATTGCCACCTAACTTTTCACTTCCTACCATTGCACATGTTTCTTACCTCATTGTGTCTCTCAGACAAGATCTAATCCAGCGGCCAAGACAGGCTGACAACTGATACGATGCCATTTATAAATGTGGACAAATTAAATTTTGTGAACACAAGTCCAAAATCCAAAATCATACCAAATTTCCAAAGTGTTTTCCCAAAATAATCTTTGATGATGTTTCCTAATGTCTTCACTTTGGGGAAATGGACTAAATGCCAGTCCGTTCCATTTATATTCTGTAGTTGAAGACTGGCAACATTAAAACTAGGCTTGCCTCTTTTCTGGATATTTTCTTTGCTGAGTAGGGAAGAGAAGGTTTTAGCAAATTAGGGTAGTTCAACTAGGGGCAAAGTTTGTTTTCTTATAAATGTCACTTTTCTCTCAGTGAATTTCCAAAAAAGACTCCATGCCTGCTGATTTGCTTGTTTTATATTAGTCTCACTTTATCACCCTTGGAAGAGTGCAGTGGCAACACACAGCTCACAGCAACCTCTAACTCCTGGCTTAGGCCTCTAACTCCTGGCTTAGGCGATTCTCTTGCCTCAGCCTCCGAATAGCTGGGACTACAGGCGTCTGCCACAACGCCCAGCTATTTTTCTGTTTTTGCAGTTTGCCGAGGCCGGGTTTGAACCCACCACCTTCGGTGTGTGGGGCCGGCGCCCTACTCGATGAGCTGCAGGCACTGCCCCTGCTTGTTTTATATTTCTTATTCTCAGCCTACCATCAAGTAGGCAGTAGGAGAATGTTCTAGCTCCATAGATTGTTTTGGCTGCAAAGGGGTGGAGTCCTAAGTGTCTCTGTTAGTGGAAAGATCTCTTATTTTAAAGTATTCTGTAAAACCTACTGGTGTAGCCTGACAGCCCTGTACCTCCAGACCTTATCTGTCCTATCAGCGCTGATATGAGTAATTGCATTCTTTCCCTGGTGAATCACTTGCTCCTTCAGGCAGCCATTGTTTTAGCGGATGGCCCATTTCTCCAGAAACTTTGCGGTTCACCTCCGGCTTTGGAAAGCTGAACTGGACTGGTGCCAGTATTTCATCTTGGTTTAAAGCTGTTAGTTTTACATGAGTGGCCAATAGTGGAACAATAGTGATCCCCGGTCCTACACAGTGAAATGGGAGAGTCAAATTCCACACGTATTTTGGGATCATAGAAAGAAATACAAATTTAGGAAAGTTAAAAAATAAAAAGAATTGTACTGAACATGGCAGTGCCATCGGTTTTGGGATATAAGCACTTCAGAGTAAGACTATTAACCAAACTTCTCTGTCTTCTTGTTTCCTGTCAGCACGGAAGTAATGGAAGATCTGCAGAAGCTCCTACCTGGCTTTCCTGGAGTCAACCCGCAGGCTCCATTCCTCCAGGTGGCCCCTAACATGAACTTCATGCACAACCTGTTGCCCATGCAAAATTTGCAACCAACAGGGCAGCTTGAGTACAAGGTACCTGGCTGTGGGAGAGGGCTTGCTCCAGAAGAAGCAAACTTAAGCTTCCTTTGAGAGTTTCTGAGGGACCTTTCTCAGGATTTAAGGGTTTCCTTATAGAATAGCATGATTTCTCTTGCAAAGCAGCAGCTCAGGTGACAGGAAAGATACTCTACATCACAATCAATGAATCCTCCAATTTCAGTAGATTGAGTTACTGCTTTTTGCCTTCATACTTCCCCCAGTCTCACCAATCTGTTCTTCCCATTCTTTTCCTGGCAGGAGCAGTCTCTCCTACAGCCGCCTACCCTGCAGCTACTCAATGGAATGGGCCCCCTTGGCCGGAGGGCATCAGATGGAGGAGCTAACATCCAGTTGCATGCCCAGCAGCTACTGAAGCGCCCACGGGGACCCTCCCCACTTGTCACCATGACACCAGTGAGTAGTAGCACAGAGTCAAATGTACTTACTCAGAGGTTTTTGATGAAGAGGTTGTGAACACAGGTATTGGGAATCCAGGGCCTAACTAAATGTCTAAACTTCTTCTTTCTCCACATTTATGATGCTTAATGTAGTCTAATTTTCCTTAAGCTAAGTGGACTTTTCTAGACTTCATTTTTGGTTAACTTACCTACTTAACCAGATAATTCCTACACCAAAGCCCACTCCTGGAGAGGCTTTTCTTTCTTTCTTTCTTTCTTTCTTCCCTTCCCCTTCCCTTCCCCTTCCCTTCCTCTTCCTTCCCTGATTAATATGCAAGTACAAATGATTAGATTATAATGTTTGCATTTGTTAGCTAAGATCCCCGTGGTAGTTGTGTCCAGCATCCAGGAGGTGTGCCATGTACCCTAAAAACACAGAATGCTTCACGAATTTGCATGTCCTTCTTCATAGGGACCATGCTAATCTTCTCTGTCTTGTTGCAATTTTGTAACAATGTGCTGACAAAGGCACCCTGGAGCCTTTTTCTCAGCCAGCCACTTAATGAGCACCCTCATTAAATTCCCTGCATTCCAATAGTTACGGTGCCAGCTCCAGGAAAGTAGCAGTATCCGAACACAGAGCCTTCTCATAGATAACTTCCCTGCCGGAGGTTGAATTGAACAGTGTTCTCTGGAATGAATTACTTTCTAGACTGGTTTGCAAAATTATCTTCTCACCAACTCTCTTTTGATAAATAGAACCTCTCATTTTTGGTACAACCTGGACCACTTGATTAAATGGCTTTCAAGAGCTCAGTTAATGTCTCTCAGTTCCATTTTCTTTGTATGACAGTCACATTCAAAGTTTTTTGGTTTTTTTTTTTCCCTTTGAGACAGAGTCTCACTATGTTGCGCTTGGTTATCATAGCTGACGTCACAGCTCATGGCAACCTCCAACTCTTGGGCTTAAGCAGTTCTCTTGCCTCAGCCTCTCAAGTATCTGGGACTACAGGCGCCCGCCACAATGCCTGGCTATTTTTTGTTACAGTTGTCGTTGTTTAGCAGGCCAGGGCTGTGTTCAAACTCGCCTGCCTTGGTGTATGTGGCTGGCACCATAACTGTGCACGGGTGTTGAGTCCCAAAGGTTTTTTTCTTCTCATGGTTCTGTTTTATTTCTGGTTATTTTCCTGTCATAGGTAATTCATTTGTTCATTCATTCATTCATTTAGTCTCCCAGTACCAGAAGATTGGGTACTCCATGGTCCTTATATTTTAAGGCAGTACTTCTCTGAGGACTTTCTCCCCTACTTCAATTCATTATGGATATAATCCTTTATAAAGCATTATAAAAGAGAATCATTAGAAAAATAAAAATTTTAAAACATAGAAAATACAAGGCTAATTTTTTTTAGTTCAACAGACAAAATTACTCTGTTAAATTGCTATAAATGTTTCTAAAAGCCTACTATTGATTTCTTTACTTACCTTATTATGGATGGGTAACAAAACAGTTCGTGGACTGGCAGGGATCCATGGGCCACGCTTTCAGTTAACACTGCTGTCTGGGAAATGAAGGCTTTGTACATCGTGGCTTTTGGCGTTATTGACAAGATCAACGTGGGCGAAGTATCTGCATAGTCATAGGAGATTAAGTTCAAAGTTAATAACATGGACTATTAGGTGACAGAGGTGTTGGGATGGGCAAGAGCAGTATACATTTTGAAGGATCATGAACAGGTTTGATAGGAGGTAGGTTCACTTAACTGTGTCTGCTATAACTGTTTTTGTCAAGGTCACTAACAAGTTCTTGTTGATAAGTCCAGTGGACACTTTTTATCTTTTTGGATGTCCCAACTGTATTAGTCACTGTTGACCATTTGCTCCCTCTGATTATTTTTTCTCAGCTTCTGTGGCATCACATTCTCTTTGTTTTCCTCCCGTCTCTCCTTTCAGGTTTCCTTTTTGCCAGGGCTTTACCTTAGGCCTAGTGTAAGTACCTTAGTGTACTTTACATACACTTAGTACCTTAGTGTACTTTACATACACTCTCTGGGTAGCTTGTCTACTCCCGTAATTTCAGTTACCATCTAATTCCCTAGCCCAGAGCATTCTTCGGAGTTCTACACTGGATAAATGTAGTTTATCTCACAGGTATTCAAAATTTAATTCAACATATCCCAAATGAATTTATCATAACTCCGTGAAGCCTGTTCCTCCCTTTAGGTGACAGCACATGGCACTGTCATTAACTGGCTACACAGCAAGGAATGTGGATTTTATCTTTAATTCTTCCCTCTCCTTCTTCACCATCCCAAGAGAATTATCCAGTGACTATGAATTAAACATCTTTTTTTTCCTCCACAGCCTTTTCCTTAACTCACGTCACTGTCTCTTGTTGCCTAGATTAACACAGTGGGCCACTATCTGGCTTCCAGCCTTCTCTCCTGATCCCTGTCACCGGTCCTCTTCACACCTCAACTAAAGGGAACCACCTTTCTCCAGTGTAAATCTTACAAGATCATGCCCCTGCTGAAAACAGTCATTCACTACTGTCCTTCCTCAGAATAAACTTCGTAGTGTGTTATTGCAGGCCATTTATAACTGGCCACAGCATTCCTCCCCTGCCCCATCGACAGCCACTTTTACTCCCTAACCTTGTTCACTCCACCCTTGGAGAACTGTAGCAAAGGATCTAGAAACCACAGAAGCATTCAAACAGTGGAATTTTTCCAAAAGGCTTTTTGTTTTGTAATTATCCATTTTAACAAATGTTCTTTTATAGCAATTGAGGTGTGATATTTGTTCTAGTGCTTGAGGCATGGAGATTGTGTGAGCCACCAGCCTGCACTACGGTCCTCATGCAGATGGGACAGTCACAGTGATGCATGCATTGTGATGGCTCTCATATCACATATGTTTTGGAAGGTGACAGTAATTTTAAAGCATTGAATTGCAGCTGCACAATTATATGTTATGTATAAAAATTTATTTTCAAAAATTCATTATGATTTTCTGGAATTAAGGCATTTAAACTCTGGAAAGAACATTAATATGAAACGACAGGTCAATTCCTAGACATTCCAGGTAAACAATGTTCTACTATATTTTCAGATCCTTAGACACCTGCAGGCCTTCTCTTTTCTCTTAGCCTAGAAACTTAGGACCCCTTTCTCTCTTTGCCTGGCTAGCTCCTGTGTACTCTTCCTGTCCCAGGTTAATTGTTACCTCCTCCAGGATGCTTTCCTTAAGTCCGATGCTCCCTTAGTAGAGCACTTCGTCCTGCTATTTGTAATTACTTATCTGTATCCTCCACTAGACTCTAAAATGAGTACAAGGTCTGTACCTGCAAGTTCACATTTTATCCTATAACATATTTGTTGGATGAATAAATGGATGAATGAAGATAAATTAGGGAAGAAATACCCTTAGCAAGGTTAAAAAAAAAAAAAAGCACATATATGAAAGTTCTCTATAACTCAGGAGTCCTAGAAAAGTTTTGTAAATAAGAAAGTTAACAAAGTTCTACCCAAGTCCAGTTACTAGAATAAGAGACGTCAGAAACTAAGCTGCCACCTTGAGCTTTTCCTTCCTGTCTCTCTTCAGGCAGTGCCAGCAGTTACCCCTGTGGACGAGGAGAGCTCAGATGGGGAGCCAGATCAGGAAGCTGTGCAGAGGTAATGTGACATCTGGCAGTGCTTGCAGAACGTCCTTGGGCAGGCTCCCCCTGCAACCAACGAAAGGTCACCTCTGCCCAAGGAGGTGGTACAGTGCCGCTTCATCATTTGTGTGGTCTCTTTGCTCAAGCCAGATGGCATGTTCCTCCCCACATGGAAGTAACAGAAGACTACCCAGAAAATTTCATTTCTGTAAGCGCCACTGGAAATCCCCTAAGTGACAGCAATAACCATAAGAACTTTTTCTCTCCTCCCTCCTTCCTTCCTTGCCCCCGCCTTCATATTGCAACTCTGATAGTATTCACAAGGCACAAAGCCTACTCCTTCCTGCCAAGAACTGTTTACTGAAAAGGAATTGGAGATTGGGATGACAGTGATCCTAGCGAGTCTGGCCATGGACCTCTGGCATGGACTCTTCCTTTCCAGGAGAATGAATACCTCTTGTACTGTTTGCTGTGTGTTTCTTCTACCCCCTTGTACCAACAAAGAGATACTGAAAAAAAGAATATGGGATTTGGGCCAGGGACAAATGCAAATATCCATTGTTTGCAAAGCCTTGTTGAGAGGTGCCTAACTCCCAGAGCACGGCAGTGACCGTGAGGCGTGCTGTACTGTTCCTTTGGCCTCTGCCCCATTAGCCCTGGTCCTCGCTCCATGCATGCCCCCTTGTGGGAGTTGTCTTTCTTATTTTCTGGGGAGGGGTTTCACCAGAACCCAGCATGTGTTTTCCCAGAAATACAGGTGTTCTTCAAGATTATATGTTTTTCCTTTGAGGGAAATTGAAATAAAATGGTTTTCATGGGCTCTTGGGGAAACTTTGGGTGTCTTTATCAAATGGATATGAAACCACTAATGGGTTACTTTTTGGTAAATTTATGACCACCAATTACTCTATAGTAGGTTAACTGATTTTAGCTTAAATGGGCAAGTGGTTAAAAATGAAATTAGACCCTTTTTTAAGAACCTGATGGTTGCTGGTCAGTACTCTGCTTCCTGCCCCCAGTAGCTCTGTAAGGGAATTGTTGTGCTGGTCCTAAGTGAAAAGAAAACTCTGATGAACAGGGGTGTTGGTGGATGGGCCAGTTTAGCTAGAGGAAGGAAAATTGTGGCAACCTTTTTTTTTTTTTCTTGTTGCTTTTGTTTCCATAGTTGGCTGATAACAGAGTATGGAAGGTTGCAAACGGGCCCTGCTGGGTCATGAAGAAATGAGGAATCAGGAAATTTACTGTCTTCCTACCTCGGTCTTCTTTACTTCTCCGGCTTTTCCTTGTTTCTTCTTTAGAGTAACGTGTTAAGGGTATAATGCCCATCAGTTGTGATGTAATCGAAAGGAATAATGGCTCTTTTATTCATGCCCAAGAAGAACAGCAGCGGTGAAAGAAGTCATCCATTAGATGAAGGGGACACCTTAGTAATGGTGTCCACTAAGTGGTGGGTCTGGGACATCTTCAGAATGAAAGCCATCTGCTTGTGAACGCTTCAGCTTTTGAAACTTTTCTGTTTTCTTGCCTTGTCTTTTTTTCCACCTTTAAATAATTCTAAACATTTCACGTACTTTTATTTCTTCATCCTTTACAGAATGTTGGTCCCCTGGGGACAACATCAGTTTTTCCTTCTTGATGATTGTAGTCAGCAAGCATGAGGCCAGGAGTGGCTGTGGAATTCACTTACCCCAAATGGAAGGATCTATTTTGTGTGACCTGTAGTAAGGACAGTTTCAAAACTAGGGGCCTATGGGATCAGGAGACACAATTGGGGCCCTTCGGAATATATCTCCCACGTCTCAGCTTTAGGAATAGTCATTAGGGCTCATTTCCTCTGACTTGTATTTTGGAGTTTTGGAGGGAAACAGAATAAAATCAACATGTAGAAAAGAAATTCTTCTGTTGAAGGGAATGAAGTAAAGTGATCCTTTTTGTGAGCTAGATCTGCTTTCTCTCTTCTCTTCAGTGGCTGCTCTTAGGTTCAAATTTAGCTACGTCAGTGTTAAGCCAACTTTTGTTGGCCAGGTAGACACATTTCACTTCCATCCAGTCAGGGATCTCTCTGCCATTGAGCCCTTCTGAAGCTCTGGCACTATCTCACCGAATGCTTTGGATTAACTTCTAATGCTTCTTGCAGAGGAATATTCCTGTCTGTCTTTTTTACTATGAAATGTGCTCCTGCTTGTTGCAGGTACTTGGCTAATAGGTCCAAAAGACATACACTGGCCATGACCAACCCTACAGCTGAGATTCCACCGGACCTACAACGGCAGCTAGGACAGCAACCTTTCCGTTCCCGGGTCTGGCCTCCTCACCTGGTACCTGATCAGCATCGGTGAGTAGCCACATGAGCTAGGTGCGCTCCTTGAGGCTTACTGAGCAGGCACCCTTCTGACTAGTGTCACAGTGACAGTGACCAGCATCACGGCTTTAAGTAGAAGAAGCCAGCTGTCATCCTGAACTCAGATCTTCTCAGCTCCTTGCACTAAGCAACGCACAGGGCAAAGTTTTCTACTGGGCACTACAGCAATATGAGATTCCTCTTTCCCATTACCTGCAGACCTGTTTCTTGTCTGCAGTTGATTTCCATGTTTCCAGATGTTGACTCACAGATAAAATTGACCTTGAAAACTGCAAGGAAGCAAAACTCTCAGGCGGCCAACTGGAAATAGGAAGATTTGTAACCAAATCAATAAACTTAATCTTTAATGATCTACTACCTTCAAAAAAATGATCATTGAATGTCATGTTACCAGTGAACAACAAACTTGGCTATGGAGGAAGGAACATCCCTTTCTGAATGTGGTAGAGCAGAGATGCTGCATCCTCTTGAGTGACATGCTTGAGAAGTCACCCTTTTAATATGCTGATGGCAGAATCTTTTGCTAGGTCTCTGTTCCATTTATAATTTATTCTCATGAAGAAGTAAAACCACGCTTAACCTTCACTGAATCCAAGTCAGTCTGGAAGGAGGGAGGGAATGACACTTTATAAGATTAAGAAGATGATTATCTTCTGTGAATATCTTGAGGACTAAAAATCTTAGTTGTATCCACTCTGAAGCTGTCCCCAAGCTCATGGGCCACACTTTCAAAGCTACCAGCAATTACTAGGGCTTATTTTATTTCAGTCTTTCTGGAAAGACAGTCTTACTTAGGAAGGCTGACAAGCAGTCCGATTCCAAGGAAATTAGGTTTGTATGTATGTTGTGAAATCTTACAGCCAGCTCACACCAGCAAGCCTGATACAGTTTTTTTATTGTGGCTGGTTACTCCCTTGGTAGTGATGTAATCAGCAGGGACAGGTGAACTATGAGCAGACCTAGAAATAATTAGTGCCACGTTGGAACTCTGAAAGAAGGAAGATAAACTTTCCTAACTGACTGTGAACAGTTTAGTAAAAATGATCTACCAGGAGTAGGAAGAATGATGATTCTGAAATAAAAGTCTGATAGCACAGCAAGTGTTTCTCTAATGAAAATCTCTCAGGACCTGTATGGTTAGCACACATCACAGAGCATCTTGAGTTATGATTAGAGAGCTGCCTTCCTACCCTATGGATTTCCTGTGATTTCCCATAACTTTGATCTCTGCCCTTGTCCCTAATAGGCCCTTTATTACTTCATTTCTCCTTTTCTTCATCTTTCTTTCCTCCACAGCCTGACACATAATTCTTCAGCCCTTGTCAGAGTCTGTTGTTGAGCTTACGTCCTCTGGGTGTTCTTGTTTAATTCTAGGTTTTCCTTGGGAGGTATTCTCAGGGAAACATGAGTCAGCCTTTATCACAGACCCTATATCCCATTGATGTTTGTTACTCAGGGAAGACCACCCTAGCCCATAGCTCCATCTGCGTGATATCTACCCTTCCTACAGTCATTGCCAAAGCCTTGACTACTGAAAGTATGTCTACTGTCTGTTTTTGTGTTTAATGGAATGTTTTGAGGGTTTCCTATGGCCAAGCCAGTTTAAATTTGAAGAAAATGAATGGTTTGTGAATGGCAGTCGTGTAAGTTGGTACGTTTGTGCAAATTCAGCTCGTCTTGACGGCAAAAAATATGCAACACAAGACATTAAAATCAGTCTTTAGGGAAAGAATGAAGCTTTCCAAGGCCATAAAATGTGGAAAATGGGTAGCTTGGATAGGTTATTGAATTCCTTTCATTTTCTGCAGAGATAATTAAAAAACAGCATATGTATCTGTTCTTCTGGTGTATATGAGGTGAAACGCATGATGGAGACAGAAAAGGGTCTTTTCATTCCTGGAAGTATGTAATTTTAAATATAAAAATATTTTTAAAATATAACAAAAGAAAACAACCCACAAGATGTCTCTCACCCATAGCTCAATGTGTAGGGCACCAGCCACATACACCGAGGCTGGTGGGTTCAAGCCCGACCCGGACCTGCTAAAACAACAATGACAACTGCAATCAAAAAATTGCCGGGCACTGTGGCAGGTGCATGTAGTCCCACCTACTTGGGAGGCCGAGGCAAGGGAATTGCTTAAGCCCAAGAGTTTGAGGTTGCTGTGAGCTGTGATGCCACGGCACTCTACTGAAGGTGACAGCTTGAGACTCTGTCTCAAAAAAAAAAAAAAACCCACAAGATTTTATCTTGTGGTGAGGAACCACAAGTGTGGAAGTATCAGCTTAATGTAAGGCTGTCTTGAGTTTGAACATGTTTGCTAATAAAAAACTAAAATCAAGAATAATTGCTTGTAATAGTACTATCTATCATTGCTTCTAAAATGATCAACTATATCAGAAGTGTTCCTCTAAAGTCACTGTGCTGGACTGATCTCCATATCAGCCTACTTACAACCTGAGCTTCTAAAAAAGTCATGAAATACCCAGACAGGGGATTATTGCTCTGATGGGAGAGAGTGATTTTTGTGCAGAAAGACTCTGTTGACTGCTTGAAGAACACAGCTTTCTGAATCAGAAATGTGTCCATTATCAGAAAATATTGAAAGCATAGGAATCAAATTTTAGGGGAAAATAGTACTTGCTTGCTTATCTCAAATATCTAAAGTAGAAACAGAAATGAGAAGTTTTTAGGAAATGCTCCTGAATGCAGCTTTCATGATCACTGTTTTTGGGTTGTGTCCCTCACCAAATCATTTGTGCTTTGTGCTCATTACTGTGGCAAGCTTCAGGTAGGGTCCGAAACAGAAGTCATCATTAGCAAAGAGAAGCCAGCAGCCTCTCACCCGCTGCTGGAACTCTTCTTGACAGCTCTGCACAGCCATCAGATTCCTCCTAGTCCCTCCCTGTCTGCATTTGTATTTAAAGTTGCTTGTTAACCTGCTTCCTTAGCCACACTGTTCTGCTTCGGTACAACATGAATCACTGGCAACGTGGTTCATCATTTCACCCAGAGTGCAATGTAATGTCATCTTCTGCCCTGGGCATGAAACCCTGATCCTTCCCATCAGCTGTTGGAATGCTGCTTTGGCAGTCCTTTATCTGCTTACCTCAACCTATAAACATCTCTTTCTGATAATGCCACAAACAAAGCTGTTAGCTTCTAACCTTGATACTGTCTTGGTTATTACTTAACAATAGCTTGTTCTTTCTTTCTTTCTGTAAGAGACTAGCTGACTAGCTGTGTTCTGATTGAGCAGTAGGGGAGTCTTTAAAGGTAATCCACATGATTCTTCTTTCTTTAGGAGGCTGGGTGGTACTGTTGCTCTGAGAAGTTAATCTTCACAGTAGGTAACCTTATTCGTGTTGAGCAGGCATGTGCAAGATCTTAAGGCTCACGTTCCTTAATAATGTCCTATCTGCATCCTGGGATCAGAAGTTCCCCGTATTCCCCCCACTGTACCCTCTACCCTCCATTTTCTAACACAGAACTTGTGAGTTCCAGGCCGGACTTTTGACCACAAAACTGACTATAGTTTTCCTCTGGTCATACAGAGATTACTGCTCAGGGAAAACTTTGAGTCAAACAATGAATTTTAGGTTTCTAAAGGCACTAGCTAGTGGCATGATCATAAAAGCAAGAGTTTCTGTACAACCCGGCCTGGGGGATATTGAGAAGCTTTTCTTTCTGGCCTATACATTTATAACACTGGATGTATTTGATCCCAAGAGCTCACCAGGCTTGGAAAGTAAGTCAGCCGAAGGTAAGTGGAGATGGAAGCTGTACTCTTGGAGCCCTCTAAAGGAAAGCAGGCTAGGGAATGACCGGCTTCTGGAAGTGGCATGGAAGTGACATAATATGCAGAGCTACACGTACAGCAAGCCGTCTGTGTGTTCGTCTGGAACAGCAGTCCCTGTGTGATTTGGTCACACCCCCTGAGTCCCAGCCCCTAACCTTCTCTTCCCGTGTATTCAGCTCTACCTACAAGGACTCCAACACCCTGCACCTCCCTACGGAGCGTTTCTCCCCCGTGCGCCGGTTCTCAGATGGGGCTGCAAGCATCCAGGCCTTCAAAGCTCACCTGGAAAAAATGGGCAACAACAGCAGCATCAAACAGTTGCAGCAGGTAATGGATGAGATGGCAGGCCTCTGGAGAAGCGTGGGTCACAGAGACAGTATTGCAGGAGGACTGGGGTGGCCAATACTCCACCCCTTCACATCAGCTACACCGCAGTTTCATAGGCTGAAACAGTAGAGCTTTCTAACATTCTTTCCTTCTTATGTTCAGCTCTCCCAGGAGCAAACTTGCTTTCCCCCATGAAAGGACTAAATTATTCTCCTGTCTATAGTTTATTGGAAAAAAAATTTCTAGGCTTGGGTTTCCGTGGGAAGCACCAGGAAGTTTCTTCTAAGAACCCCGGCACTCGTGGTTTCAGGCACTGGGTCTTGCTGGAGCTGGTCCTACATTGTTACCACTGCTGTATTCTCCAGTTGGTAGGGAGTGGCACTCCCAGAGGAAGGAAACATTCCTCCGGGCTTCTCTAAAGGACAAGTTTCCTTTCTGCCTTTCTGATGACCAATCTTCAAATGGCATGTGCTTTGTACAGGATTTCACAGTGGACACTTGGCCTCATACACAGGCCATCTTTGGTGTTTTCCATTCGTTTAGAACAGAGTGTGAATGTATTTAGTACACAGATACCTCTGTAAATGGGCTAATTGCTCATCAAGGACACTATCCTTCTCTCATGGCGTGTTCTGCCCACGAGACCTTGGGGCAGATCTGCATCTGCTGAGCTCCCTGCGTGGGGTGGACCTGGCTGCATCCCATCTGTGTTAACTGCTTTCCCTTCAGGAGTGTGAGCAGCTGCAGAAGATGTACGGGGGGCAGATCGATGAGAGAACCTTGGAGAAGACCCAGCAGCAGCATATGCTATACCAGCAGGAGCAGCACCATCAAATTCTCCAGCAACAGATTCAAGTAGGCCGTCACTCTTTGCTTTCTCCAACTTGTTTGGAGTTTGCTTTCAGGCTGATACGCCTGTGCACTGTGGAGGAGACCACAAAGGGCAAAGTGGAGTTGAGTTTTGTTTATGGTTGACATGTTTCAGTAAAGGTAATCAGACCTTTTGGTAAACAACAAAAGCATAAATCTGACAGAGATAGTTCTTTCTGTTTCTTTCCTTCCTGAGAATAGCTCGGAGTAATCTTTAAGCTCACAATGATTCTTTTTTTCCTTTCCCCCATCTATGTTTTAGGATTCTATCTGTCCTCCTCAGCCTTCTCCACCTCTTCAGACAGCATGTGAAAATCAGCCAACCCTTCTTACCCACCAGCTCCAGAGGTAATGCATCATTTTGTGTTATACCTAAGCCATTGTCACTATAGCGTGGTGTCCTTGGTCTAACTCATATGGGAAATACGGACTGACTTCACCATTCATCTTACAAGAATCCATTTGAAAAGCAGAGAAGCCAATTTAAATTCCAGGAGCCTTCCTAAAATCCTGACTTTCTGTGCCACTTCATTTTCTTAGCCCCATGAGAAAAATAACCAGGTATCTCATAGAGGAGGCAGGGCACAGGCCCACAGGGAACTCGGCCTCTTTGGATGGGAAGTCGGGTCAGACAGGATGTAGAGGCCGGGTACAATGGCTCACACCTGTAATCCCACACTTTGGAGGCTAGGGCAGAAGGCCAGTAGTTTGAAACCAACTTGAGTAACACAGCAAGATCTTTTCTCTATAAAAGATATATATAAGTAGCTGGGCATGTTGGTGTGCATCTGTGGTCCCTGCTACTTGGAAGGCTGAGGCAGGAGGATCACTTAAGCCTGGAAGTCTGAGGTTGCAGTAAGCTATGAAGTGTGGTCTAGCCTGGGCAGTAAAGTGAGACCCTGTCTCAATTAAAATATACATAGATAGATAGATAGATAGATAGATATGAGATGGAAAGAATCAGGGTTTCATGATAGGGTAGAGATGACATTATATGGTCTCATACATATGAGAGAGAGAAAGACACCATGGTGAATGGCTTATACTGTATGTTTTTCTAGAATGGCAGCTTATCAAATTAAAAAAATCGTCTCTACCTATCGCATTGTGTAGCCATAACTTAACTCCAGATTGTACTGTCACCTCAAGAAGTTTCCTTTATCTGTTTTGTTACTTTTAAGGTTAAGGATTCAGCCTTCAAGCCCACCCCCCAACCACCCCAACAACCATCTCTTCAGGCAACCCAGTAATAGTCCTCCCCCCATGACCAGTGCCATGATCCAGTCTCACGGTGAGTGGAGAGGTTCACCTTCATCTCAGCCACACAGTGACAAGGATTCTTAGTCCCGAGTACCATGAACCATTTGAAAGGCAGAATAACATCATATTCGGGGATGTGGGCTCTGGAGCCAGACTGCCTTTCTTTGAATCCTGGGTCCTGCAAGTTTCTTAGTGTGAAGCCTTGGGTAAGGTACCTAACTTCTTTGTCAGATGTAAAATGATGATAATAATGGTACAGATTCATATATGTAAAGCTCTTGGAATCATCTCTGGCACAAAATAGTTCTCAATAAAGGTTGACTATTAATATTTTTAACAAAACCCCCTCCAGCCCAACCAAATGAAAAGCTGCTACCAGAACCTTCTATATTGTTATGCCTCCATTTGACTATCCACCCCACACCTGTGGGACCCTCTCTTATGGATAAAGATGAGTAACTCTGACTGGTACAAGCTGTCAGCAGCCAGCACTCTGAGCATCTGTTGAGTAACACCAGCCAAGCCAGATCCCTTGTCAGTCTCCCAAGGCATCCTTGAGAAGAGTTTGAACTGGCTTCTAGACCCTTCCTACTCAAAGTAACCAACAACATTGGCAGGAAAAGTCAACTCTCAGTAGCATTGCTAAATCAGAATCTGCATTTTAACCAGGTCTCCAGGCCATTTGTGTGCATGTTGATGTTTGAGAAGCACAGCCTAGATCCAGGCTACCCAAAGTACAGTCCATGGACCAGCTTTTAGGGGAGCTTATTAGAAATAGAGATTCTTAGGAACTTACCCTGATCTATCAAATCAGAATTCTGTGGGTAGAGCCTAAGAATCGTATTTAACAAGTTCTCCAGATTTGTCTTATACACACTGAAATTTGAGAGCACTGCTGTTTGAATATTCTCAGTGGCTCCCGTTACTTTGACCTGATAGGTAATCTGAGCACTTGTCACTCTGAGGTTCCTTTCTCTCTAGGTGCTGCATCTCCTTCGCAGTTTCAAGGCTTATCCTCCCGCAGTACAGTCTTCCATCAGCAGCCTGAAAACCTCTCCCCTCCACCCAACGTGGCACTAACCTGCTTGGGCCTGCAGCAGCCTAGCCAGTCACAGCAGGTGACCATTCAAGTACAAGAGCCTGTTGACATGCTCAGCAACATGCCAGCCACAGGCTCCACTGGGCGGGGCATCTCCATCAGCCCCAGTGCCAGTCAGATTCAGATGCAGCACCGTACCAACCTAATGGCCACCTTCAGCTATGGGCACCGGCCCTTGTCCAAGCAGCTGAGTGCTGACAGTGCAGAGGCTCACAGGTAAGACTGTCTGACGTCCCCTAGCCATCTCTGCAGGTGATCCGGGTGGGAGGAAGCCCCTTAGCAGGGTGAGAGAAGGAGGGAAGGAGAATGGGTCTGACTATGCTGTATTTTACCCTTTCTAAAATACACCAGGATGATGGGTTTGGGATGTTCTTGTAAGCTATTTATTGACCCAGGATTAAAATGCTAATGAGACAGAGAAGGACAATGGCAAAGCTATCTTCTTATTTGCTTGCAAAGCAGAAAATAGCCTATTAGAGGAATCTGTAAAAATGCCGGTTCTCCTTGTCTGTTGTTTCAGGAGTCTTTCCCTCTCTGTCACTCTTCTAAGAGATTGTTGCCTCTTAGCTCAAATGATGTTTTAAGATAGGCCAACTTGCCACCTTCATGGTAGAGTTAGATCTGTTACGCACACAGTGCCCTAAGGCCCTTGGAAATTACTGGATACGTGAACTAAGGTGATAAATAGGGCCAGTGCCTGCATCCCTTTCTTCCCTGTGTCATGCAGCTCTCTGGACCAGTGGGTGGTCCCTACTGAGGAAGAGTAGCAGCTATTCCCAGGGGAGTCTAGCACACTTGTTACTCACTCCCTTTTGTGTCTGCAGCTTGAACGTGAATCGGTTCTCCCCTGCTAACTACGACCAGGCGCATTTACAGCCCCATCTGTTTTTGGACCAGTCCCGGGGTTCCCCCAGCAGCTACAGCCCTTCAACAGGAGTGGGGTTCCCTCCAACCCAAGCCCTGAAAGTCCCTCCACTTGACCAATTCCCCACCTTCCCTCCCAGTGCACATCAGCAGCCGTCACACTATACCACATCGGCACTACAGCAGGCCCTGCTGTCCCCCACGCCTCCAGACTACACCAGACACCAGCAGGTACCTCACATCCTTCAAGGACTGCTGTCTCCTCGGCATTCACTCACTGGCCATTCGGACATTCGGCTGCCCCCAGCAGAGTTTGCACAACTCATTAAAAGGCAGCAGCAACAGCGCCAGCAGCAGCAGCAGCAACAGCAGCAGCACGAGTACCAAGAACTGTTCAGGCACATGAACCAAGGGGACGCGGGGAGTCTGGCTCCCAGTCTTGGGGGACAGAGCATGACAGAGCACCAGGCTTTATCGTATCAAAATGCTGACTCATATCACCACCGTCACACCAGCCCCCAGCATCTGCTACAAATCAGGGCACAAGAATGTATCTCCCAGGTTTCCTCACCCACCCCGACCCATGGGTACGTTCATCAGCCGACACTGATGCATTCAGAGAGTATGGAAGAGGACTGCTCACGCGAGGGAGCCCAGGATGGCTTTCCAGACTGTAAGAGCTCAAGTACACTGACCAAAGTTTGCCGTGATAGCCCCCTGCTCTTGAGCACCGGTGGACCTGGGGACCCAGAATCTTTGCTAGGAACTGTGAGTCATGCCCAGGAATTGGGAATACATCCCTACGGACATCAGTCGGCTGCTGCATTCAGTAGAAATAAGGTGCCCAGCAGAGGTAAGAGTCTCCTCAGAGTAACAGTCCTGCGCCAATCTGCCCTAATTCAATGGACTCAGTAATGTTATTTTTTTTTTCCAGCTAGTACATTCTATTTCTAAGAAAAAAAGTCATGAGAAGAGCTTTAGGACCTTTTGGGGAAAACATGCGGAAACTAGGTATTGGTAGGTAAAGAGTATTTTCAAAGTAAAGAGCTAGTGATAGCACTCAGTCCAGTCAATAAGATGTGTCATTGATTCTCCCTGTTTATACCAAGGTTTTGTGGGTTCCAGAAATTCTTCACTGTCATCAAAATACCTAATTTTAACATCTGCAATTTAAAAGAAAGGTAGCCAAGTAAGGCGTTGGAGCAAAAGTCAAAGAACATTAATTCTGCTCCTGCCTCTATCATGAATATAACCTTGTCATTTAAGCGCTCTAATTCAGATTTCCTTCATTTGTGAAAATGGAACAGGAGGAATAATGGTCCTTTGCAGAGTGTTTGTGAATAGTAAAACATGTATATGTGTTTTAAACACGATTACTATGTGTTTGTGTTTATAAATAATGTTTCTGTGAGAAAGAAGCACTTGATAATCTGAAATATATGGTATAAATGTATGAATTTAAAGTATTAATATTATTGTGGTCATTTCATTAATGAACTAAATACAGAATATGACTGCATCATAATTAGGCCCATGTCATTTCATTTCTTATCACTTTATAATTAAATGAATATGCCCATTTTCATTCTGAAAGAGATCAAGATTACTCTCACAAAGTTATTCTCAGAAAATGTAGTTCTATTAGCATTATAGCATACATTCTAGACAAAAGCAGGAATGATTCCCATCCTATCATCATAAATCTTACAGTTAACCACATTTTACCGTCGCCATATGAGGAAATAAAAGTGAATTTATCCATAATGATTTGAGCATTTCTTCCATCCTTCTCTCCCTGGAACTACCTGCATCTTCTGCCCTGTTCTTGAAAGTCAACACTCTAAGCTCAGCTCTGAGGGGAATCAGATCCCAAGCACAGAACAGCACAGAAGGCCTTGCTCTAAAGTGGTTTCTGTGAAACAGACTCGGTGACTTCAGGTTGTGTTCATTGTGTTCTGATGGGGGTGGGAAACATGGTTGCATAAAGCACCAGTTAAATCCTGGGCTTTTGGACAGATAAGAGTCACCCAGCTTAAGTCTGCCCCAGGCAGCGTGTGTTCGCCTGTGGCTGTGGGTTCTTAGGTGGACATAGGGTGGGAGCTCTAGGAGCCCACACTTATGTGGAACGGCTGACAGAACTGGGGGTGTTTAGGGTTGGGAGGAAAAACTAAGAGAAACATCATGCCTGTCAAATGGAAGAAGGAATTAGATCTTTCTGCATTCGTGTTATGGGGCAGAACCAAGATCTGGATAGAAGTTGCAGCAAATTTCAACTTCCTGTGGAAGACCTTTATGAGAACTTTCCAGAACAGGCTGCCTCAGCAGCCTGAGAGCTTCTGTTGTTAGGAGCATTCTAACAAAGGTGAGATGATGATATTGGGGACCTTGGAAAAGATTCCTGTGTGAATGTGCTTCCAGCAGATTAACGTACTTTAGTTGGCATAAAAAAGGAGAACAGCTAACATTTCTACTGTGCTTTCTGTGTGCCAGCCGCCAGATGCTACTCATACGTAAATTAACCCTCAGAACAATGCTGTAAGCTAATGACTCTTATTATCCCCATTTTACCAATGAGAGAGACAACTGAGGCACAGAGATTAATAACTTGCCCCCGGCTCAGTGCCTGTGGCTCAATGGGCTAAGGCGCCAGCCACATACACCTGAGCTGGCGGGTTCGAATCCAGCCCAGGCCCACCAGACAACAATGACGGCTGCAACCAAAAAATGGCCGGCTGTTGTGGCGGGCGCCTGTAGTCCCAGCTACTTGGGAGGCAGAGGCAGGAGACTCGCTTGAGCCCAGGAATTGGAGGTTGCTGTGAGCTGTGATGCCACAGCACTCTATCCAGAGTGACAGCTTGAGGCTCTGTCTCAAAAAAATAAATAAATAAAATAAATAAATAAAAACTTTCCTTAAAAAAAAAAAAAAAAAACGAGCTCAACTCTAAGATATGCATGTATTAAAAGAAAATCTACAGTACTGATTACTCTTTCTGGAAGTAAACCAAGCTTTGAACTTCAAGGTGGAAAATGACTTACAGTATAAGAAATACAGCATCTGCATAAATCTAATCTTCATTCTTGACATCAGATAATGTTAAACAAGAACTCATTTAACATTACACAGATAACTATTGAGAGCCTGTACCTATTAGTCCCTCTCTCAGAATTAAAGAGACAATTAAAGACAATTAAACAGTGAATTACACAATGTTGTGATATCTTGGTAAAGATGTCGTTTTCTGTCACTACAACGGATGTTCCAGAATGTTTTGTTTAAATATTCTCAGGTAAAAAAGTGTCTTTTTACCTGGGACATTTCAGTAAATTAGTCCAATATTTAAGCTGACATTAAAACTTAGAAAGTCATTCTATTAGTTTCCTATCGGTGCTACAAAATATTAGTAGCCGTGGTGGCTTAAAACAACACAAATTTATTTTCTTACAGCTCTGGAGGTGAGAAGTCCTAAAATTGAAGCTGTGGGCAGGGCTGTGTTTCTGCAAAGGCTCTCGGGGGAACACATTTTCTTGCCCAGTTAGCTTCTAGAAGTCACCTGAATTCCTTGGTTCACGGCCTCTTCCTCCACCTTCAAAGACAATAGAGCAGTACCTTCAAATTCTTCTGCCTCTCTGACCTCCGCTTCCGGTGGCACATCTCTGATTTTGACCCTCCTATCTTTCTCTTATAAGGACTTTATAATCATCCATTTGGCCTATCGGGATAATTCAGGATACTCTCTCCTCCTCAGGATCCTTAATTTAATCACACCTGCAATGTCTCTTTTGCCATATAAGGTAACATATTCACAGGTTCCTGGAATTACGATGTGGACAACTTTGTGGGTGGGGGGCATTATGGTTAATATGTTTTCTGCAGTCACTAAGGTCACATATACCTATCTATCAAAAGAGAACATTAAAATGTCTTCGCGGCGATCTGTGTAACATTAATCATGAGTACTTGCTTTAAAACATCCATTTGTAAGAAATCACTAAAATAAAAATGATGAAAGATTTGTTTTCTTCCACAGAGACAAGCATATAATTTCTACATGACATGATGATTAACTGTGAAGAAAAATACATGAGGGTTTTCCTTTAAATGTACTTTTGCCACAGTAAAAATCAAGTGAGTTCTCTCTCCTACTTACCAGGCAGGTGACAGGCACATCCTGGTTGTCAGAGACAACATGTTCTCATCAGAGATACTGGTTCAGGCCAGATGGTGACGTGGGAACAGCCCCATTGGTAATTTGATCGCGCTAGGTATTACCTGTTTGAATAAAGTGTAGTCCCGTCGTGTGAATAATGTTCGTTGACATATAAGGAAGAAGATGAAATTGTGGTTGCCAAGGAAGCAGCTTCAAACAGTGACGGAGTGCTGGGCACCAGGTCTGGCCTGTGTCGGGATCCCAGGGCTGGGGAACGAAGCAACAAGGACACTCATGAATCCCTATAATAATCGTGGCTTTAGTATCTATAACAATTTACATGAGTCAAAAACATCTGTTTTACATATCACACTGCAAATTAAATTATGAAATAACTGCATTTTTCTGAACTACAGCAGAAATGTAAAATTTCTCCTTGCCATCAGGTTAAACAGAAAGGAAATTGCATTAATTTACAAAATGGCTGATGGAAATGGCATAATGATTATTCTTCTCAAAGCCTAATAAAGTGATTTACTATTTCAAAAGATAGCATAAAAAACTCCTAGGAACTTAAGGAAAAAATTTGACAGAGATTAAAAGGATGACTGGTAAATGAATAAATAAGCAGTGAACCTGCTTCGCCCTCCCTATGATAGGCACACAGCTATGACTTTCAGTTTAGATCTAAGAACTCAGACTTTTCAAGGGCTAGGAAACAAATTCTTCAACGGACCAACAGCCAGCTATTCATTAACCCTATTTGAGTCCATACATATACATATACATGGACATATACATTTTGAGACAGAGTCTCTCTCTGTTGCCTGGGCTACAGTGCTGTTTGGAGATGGGGAGGTGGCATGGTAAGAAATGTGGATGGTCTCTAGGCTCAGCGCAGCCCTTCGTGGTCAGATTGCAAAGAAGCGAGACGTTGGCTTAACAACTGAACAAGTGCAGGCAGCTGAATTCTGCCAGCAACACCAATGAGCTTGGAAGAGGGTTGTCCTCTGGCATCTTCAGAGAAGAACTCAGCTTATATGACACTTTGATTTTAGCTTCTTAGATCCTGAGCAGAGAACCCACATGAGCTGTAACCAGTCTTCTGACTTAAAGAACTATCAGCTACTCAGTGGGTATTATTTTAAGTTGCTAAGTTTGTGGGGTAATTTGTTACATGGCAATAGGCAATGAATATCACCAGAACATACTGAGAATGTCAGAAAACAAATGGTTAAGAACTAGAGGAAATTTGGTGCTGGCTTGGTACACTATGAAAGGGAAGTCCCCAAATACACAGCGTTATGAAGAGGCTGTATTGTGTGTGAAGAGAATTATGAAGATAAAGTCATTTTACAATAGTGTCTTATATTGTCAAAGAACATGCTCCATAGATTTTTCTTCGACCTTCAGAGGCCTTCCACATGTAGTCCCTCTAAATTTGAAGTAATGGGTCTAATAGTTTATCTGAAAAAACACAAATATGCATTGCTTCCCATGTTTCCCAACTTTCTGGATCCTGGGTAGTGTATTTACTAAACACACTTCCCCTACCTCCAACTAACAACTGGATCCATTTGCTTTAACTTTAGAGGTCATATTGAGTGTGCTATTTGAAGCCTTAACTAAAATAGTTTAAAAATAAATTTATCTTATTTCCCAAGTGTAGACACCTGTAGTTTTATGCATACTGTCAGGGGAAATGGTAATGTGAGGTAGCGTAGGGGAAGTGCTAGGAATGGGAACCTCAATTCAGAGTTCATTAACTTTTTTGTTGATACCCCTAACTCTATGAAAAGATGAAAAAGAAAGAAATCTGATATGCCCCATAGTAATAAGTGCTGTAGAAGGGATAGAATTTACACCGTATTCTGGCTTGGCACCCGTAACTTAGTGGTTAGAGCACCGGCCACATACACCAAAGCTGGCAGGTTTGAACTCGGCTGGGGCCTGCTAAACAACAATGACAACTGCAATAACAACAAAAAATAGCTGGGCGTTATGGCAGGTGCCTATAGTCCCAGCTACTTGGGAGGCTGAGGCAAGAGAATCACTTAAGCCCAAGAGTTTGAGGTTGCTGTGAGCTGTGATGCAATGGCACTCTACCGAGGGCAACAGTGTGAGACTCTGCCTCACAAAAAAAAAAAAAGAAGAAGAAGAAGAAGAAGAAGAAGAAGAAGAAGAAATTACACCCTAGTCTACTATTCTAAAGACATTGAGAAAAAGAAACCCCCCAGAAGAGGTCTTATCTTCTACAGAAAGTAGAAGACATTTTCAGGAAATGTTGGGATTCTCAAAAGAACATATTGATGGAAAAATCTAAAATGTCACTTCCTCTTATTGGATTAAAAGAGAAAAACCAGATGATAAATTCAGTGGATAGAGAAAAGTATTTAATAAAATCCAATACTTGTTCTTGATCTTTAAAATATCTTTTATCAAACTAGGGATATAAAAAAGCTGCAATTGGATTGTGGGTATCAAATATAGCAAATTTCTTTTTTAACAATGAGACATTAGAAGCATTCCCTTTAAAATCAGGACAAGGTAAGGCTGTCTGCAATCACCACTTCTATTTATCATTGTATTAGAAGTCCTAGCTAGAAAATAAATAAAAAAAAGAAAAAGAAAAGAAAAAGAGATGCTAGGTCTAGAGTAGCAACAAATAGCCAGAAAACCCAATCATAGAGAACAATACTATTTTAAAAGTTATAAAAAAACCTACATCAGTATCTCTGTATCTATCCAAGGAATAAATCTAACAAAAGATATGTTTATATGCCACACAAGGAGAATATTATAAAATTTTATGTATTTATTTATTTAGAGACAGTGTCTCACTTTGTTGCCCTCATTAGAGTGCTGTGACATCACAGCTCACAGCAACCTCAGACTCTTGGGCTCCAGCGATTCTCTTGCCTCAGCTTCCTGAGTAGATGGGACTATAGGCACCTGCCACAATGCCAGGTTACTTTTAGAGACGAGGTCTCGCTCTGGCTCAGGCTGGTCTCGAACCTGTGAGCTCAGGTAATCCACCTGCCTCCGCCTTCCAGAGTGCTAGGATTACAGGCGTGAGCCACCACGCCAGCCTACAAAATTTTATTTAAATGCACACTATCTGGGTGAGGGGTACAGTTTTTATAACTTTGACTCAAACAGTACAAAATCAATTTTAGTAACCAAAACATTTGTACCCCCTCCCCCATATTATTCTGAAATTAAAAAATACATTACAGAACACCTATACAAATGCAGAGACAACTTATGGTTTCATGGTCTGTGTGTGTGGGTATGCACACGCCTGTGTATGTGTGTATATGTATATGCATACATGCACAGAATAAGGTCTAGAAATAAGAACAACAAAATATTAGTATTTGTTCTCATCGGATAGTGGGATTATACATTTTTGAATATTTTACTATTTTCTAATTTTTTAGGAGCCATAAATTGCATCGTTTATGTGGTATTTAAAATTTATATGAACTATATCACATACATAGATCCCTTTAAAAAATTTAATTCATAGGCTTTATTTCTTAGAGCAGGTATTTTTTGATTTGTATACTATGACTCTCCATTACCAGTATAAATAAGTCATGAGAACCTTTTCTTTTCTCTTCTTTAAGGTTACATATGTTTACCTTCTTCATCAAGGCTGCTGAAACTTTGTCCTTCGGTCAGCAGATCTCGCTTCTCATCCTTCCATTCCTGGCTCATCGAGGACACAATCTCCTGTGAGGTTGCCTTCAAGGCAGCGATGGAGTTACACCGCTTCTTAGAAGGTGAGGCCTTCAAAGCTAGACAGAAAGGAATAAAGACAAAGACACTTACTATAGAATCACATTAACACTGTGTTGTATTTATAAGGGTAATATTCTTTTCATCATTTATTAACATTTTGGTCATTATGTTGAGTAGAGAGCAAGAGAGTTACTTTCTGTATACTATACAGAAAGGGAAGTCAAGTTGTCTATGTTTCGGCCATATTATTTGTCCAAAATGACTTGACTTAAATTACAATATTCTAGAATAAATGAGAGTTGAAATTTCTCCCCAGGTTTTGAAATAAAGTCTTATGTGAGATGAAATTTGAATGTCTTATTGCTAAAGAATTATTTTCCCCCTCCAAACAATGTTTTGACTTGACTTAAATTACAATATTCTAGAATAAATGAGAGTTGAAATTTCTCCCCAGGTTTTGAAATAAAGTCTTATTTGGGGTGAAATTTGAATGTCTTATTGCTAAAGAATTATTTTCCCCCTCCAAACAATGTTTTTCTAGTGCTCGGAGGAAGTTGAGTGGATTGATAAACGCAGATGGTAAAGTGCGGAGAATTCTCATGACCCCAGTTTTATTAACTTGGGACTGGGAATTTCTAAACATGCCAAGGTTTAATCTTACACTAATGTTGCCCAATTTAGCCAAGTTACTTCTGGTTGCTGTTTCTCTTTCTGTGACTTTCCACTGAAATTTCCTACCCTTTGGGTCTTTTCTAGGTCATGATTATGTCGCATGTATAATTCACTCCCCATCTTTGTCTAAACAGCAGCCTACAACTGCCGAAGTGTGTTGGGAACCTGAACTACTGAAAATGTACTTCACTATCAATCATGCTTGCTGAAGCCTCTAACTTGACCGAGGACATGTCTGTCTATGGAAGCCACACTCTTCGCTGCAATAATTCTTGGCTTAATACTGTTAGAGAATTTCCTTGGAGGGTGGGGGACAGGGAAGTTGTGTTTATGCTTTCCTCTGAACTTGTTTTTGGCAGTGTCTTTCCTCCTTTGGAAGCACAAAGGCGTAATCTGACAGCAAATGTATTAGAGTAATTGTGTTTAGTCTTGGGAATCACAGAGTTTAGATTACAGTGCTCATATGGGGCCTTCTCAGAGGCAGCTTTGCAAGAACTTAATTGGAGAAGGGCTTTGGGACATACAAATGAGGAAAGCGGGCACGCTCTCCACTTAAAGAGAGGGAAGGTTTGTCTGTCCCTCAAGCAACCTTATAATCCTGATACTATCATCATCCTAATAATATTTGCAGAGGGCTTTGGAGTTTGGAAGCCAAATGCACTGTTTGCATATCTCAAATTATCCCCATGTCAGAGGGGGGAGGAAGGCCCTTTTATAGGTCCAGAAACTGAGAATAGAAAAGTTTTGTCGAAACTAGCTAGAAAGCATAAACCCATAAAACAGGTGTCTTTCTGTTTTTCTTAAGTTGCCTAATTGGTGGTTCATTTTCTAGCTCTTTTGCAATCTATTTTCTGGTTAAAGTGAGGGGGTAAAACGACAAAATTCAAGCTTGTTTTTCTTGAATGGAGGAGGTTTTGAATGTTTAAAAACTGATGAAAATTGATTTTTAATGATAACTAAGTAGAACAAATAAGTCAAGTTTTCCTTAATTCCCCGTTTTCTCAAACAGTGGTCACACTTGTTACACAGGTCTGAAGTCATTATCCACACATTGGCTTCTGCCTCAATATTCTATCTGCTTTTATAAACCTTTGATAAATGTTTATAAACTCCTTAGTTCAATATGGAATTTTATGACTTTTACAGCAGAGCATCTCAGAAGAGGTTGGGGAACCACTCATGGCCTCTGACCCTCTCAAAAGATCTGTGATGTTAAAATTATTTTCATGACAACATTAAAATATTATTTTCCCTTTTCATTCTCATTCTGTCATGTGTTTGGGGTTTTCCAGACATCTTATGACCTGTGATATCACCACAAATTAAATTCAGAAGCAGATATGAGATTCCAACTTATTTTCTACCAAGACAGACATTTGAAATTTGGGAAAGCTGTAAAATCATACCGCTTTTCTCCGTAAATTATTTGTTTTGGAAAATACGATTATTTTTGTAATTATTTTTAATGTTCACATTTTTATTTTTTATTAAAATGGACTTACAGTAACACACAATGGCTTTGTAATTGTTACCTGGTAAAATGAATAAATATTTAAAAATTTTTTCAATTCTATTTTCTAATATGCGAAATAGAGATAACTACTACGCATATCCCACATAAACAAAAACTTTTGGGGGTCCTCAGTGATTTTTAAGAGTGTAACGTGGCCCTGAACCCAAAAGGTTTGAGAATTGCTTTTTTACATCATAGTTCTTATGTTAAAGTCATCTCTAAACTGAGAAACCAACTTTAATCAAAAGGACGTGGACACCGCCAAGGAAATGCGACTGTTAGATCCATTTAATGAGGGAAAGACCCTCTGGAGAGCTGTACTTGTGGCTTCCAATGCAGTGGGAGCCAAAAGACTAGAAAAAGAAATAATTGTTCTTTATCAGCATCACATAAAATGTGGAAGAGACAAGGCCAGAAAACAAACCTCTGCCAGGAGCACTTAGCACCTAAAGAAAGGGTTCGGTTTTACCTTAAATGATGAGATTCTTTCTTAAATAATGATGTGAGCCTCACTCAGCAGATAAGGATTTGGATTTTGTATAAGCTGAGCGTCTTGGGTATTTCATTTGGGAAATCTTGAGAGATGGTTTGGGTTGCTGGTTACTTTCTTGTGTGTGACACATTCCTGAATTTGTCTTTGCTATATCATGTCCGGTAATAGGCAGCCTGTGCCCCCTTCCAGCCTTACATTCTGCCACTCAACTGCCTCCACATGCCACCACTTTTCAGCTCACCTTCCTGCTCTTCCAGAACCCACCATGTTCATTTCTACCCCTAGGCGTTTGCACATGCTGTTCCGTCTCCTTGAGATACTCTTCCTCCACCTCCTCTTAATGAATTCTGGCTTATATTTTTAGGACTTATTTAAATATCTTTTTCTCTGTGAAAGTCTCTTTTGGAAGAATCAATCTTATTTTCTCTTATTTCTTCTTTTGTATCCATAGTAATGTATGCATAAATTCTATTAGCCATTGCTTCACTATGTTATAAAGCTGTTATATGTTCCAACCCCTCAATCCCTTACTCGAAACAGACTGTTAAATTATTGCATGAAGAAAGAACTAATTAATTTTTAAAAACTTCCTATATTATCAGTGCTTAGCATCCTGCTAGGTATATAATGAGTGCACAAATGTTTGTTGAATGAATACACTGTTGTTCTGAAATCTCAGGCCAGTTTCTTTTTTGAGACAGAGTCTCACTCTGTCACCCTGGGCAGAGTGTTGTGGCATCTTCATAGCTCACAGTAACCTCAATCTCTAGGACTCAGGTGATCCTCTTGCCTTAGCCTCCTGAGTAGCTGGGCCTACAGGCACCCACTAGGATGCCTGGTTAATTTTTTCTATTTTTAGTAGAAATGGGGTCTCACTCTTCCTCAGGCTGCTCTTGAACTCTTGAGCTCAGGCAATTCACCTGGCCTTGGCCTCCTAGAATGTAAGGATTACAGGTGTGAGCCACTGCACTTGATCTGGCCAGTTTGATTTTTTAACAAATAAGTTAAATTAACTATTACACCATATTCAGAAAACCAAGCTTTAGTACTTCAGATACATTATTTGGGTAGAGAATTTAAGTGAGGTAACACTTCCAGAAAATATTGTAGGATTTATATTATGTTGGTAGCATGACTCAATTAGAGGATGAGATGAATGAATTTAAGAAGTTTAAAAAATCTGACTAGAAAAAAGAAAAGAAACTTGAAGTCCATGTACTATTTTCTTTTCTTTCTTTCTTTTTTTTTTTTTTTGAGACAGAGCCTCAAGCTGTCACCCTGGGTAGAATGCCATGGCATCACAGCTCATAGCAACCTCCAACTCGTGGGCTTAAACGATTCTCTTGCCTCAGCCTCCCAAGTAGCTGGGACTACAGGCACCCACTACAACACTCGGCTATTTTTTGGTTGTAGTTGTCATTGTTGTTTGGTGGGCTGGGCTCAATTCGAACCCACCAGCTCTGGTGTATGTGGCTGGTGCCTTAGTGGCTTGAGCTACAGGTGCAGAGCCCAGGTACTATTTTCTTATGGTAGGGTTGTAGGGTGTGGTTGGAGCAGGTAGGGGAAGAGGGTGTGTGGGTTTTTCACTTACAAAGATGGAATGCCTTTAGGTATTAGCTTTAAATTAATCATAGTTGATGAAATATCTTAAAATTGGGTTTTAAAGGGTCAGTTTCACTAATTAAATTCGTACGCTTTGAAATGGTGGTGTTAGATGAAAATTCCGTTATCTATTGCATTATTTATCAAAAAATTGTTGAGCACCTACTGTGTGTCAGGAAATGAGCTAGGTGCTGGGGGTATACGTGAGTGAACCAAACACAGTCTCTACTGAGGGGACTGACAGTCCAGGGGGCAACAGCCAGCATGGTGAGGGTGACACAGAGGCTCCAGCACGCTGAGACTTGAAGGAAGTCTGGGGAAGGATGGGGAGAGCGTTGCAAGCAAAGGGGTAAACACGCAGAGAGGTGTGAAGTCCGTCTGGACCATGGGGGCACCTACAAGGAGTTCAGAGATGCTGCAGCCCAGAGGAGAGGACGTGGTGTGGAGTAGAGGGGAGGGAAGTCATGTCACAGGGGACCCAGAAGCTGCGCCGAGGGCTTCATGCACCGGCGAATCCATGGATGTTAAAAACAAAAAAAATCCTTATTTATTTATTTATAGTGTGGAAGGGTTTTAACAGGAAATTAGCAAGAGCAGATTTATACTGTAAATTGATTATTCGGGCTGCAGTCTGGGGAGGGAAATGACCAAAGGCAAAGAGACCCGTTCGGGGCCACGACTTCACTTCATGAAAAAGAAATAAATGAGAAAGAAATTAACCCCCCACACCAAAAATCACAGTGGCCGACTCAGGAGAGGCACTGAGAGAGGATATTGTGGAGTGAGGCTCAGCAGCTGCTGCGGAGGGGCCGCGTGGGGAGGGTAAGCAAAGGGAAGGGGGAAGGCATGAGGCCAGCACTTCTGCTGGGTCACCAGAAGCCTTCGGGGGTGTGGCCCCAGGGAGAGAGGCAGGCTCTGGGCTGGGGGGAGGCCAAATTCAGCCTGGGGCGTGCTGAGCTTGTGGACCCTCTCTCGTGGGTGCTCACGCAGCAAGGGGATTTGTTAGGGGGGTGGGGAGTAGGCTGTAACCGAAACCTTCCCTGAGAGTGGGAGATTCCCCAGAGAGTTGTGGAAGACGAAGAGAAAAAGCCAGAGCCTGGACCCTGAAGAACACCCAGAGGAGGAGTCAGGCAGAGAAGGGGGCCGCCCAGGACACCCCGGAGGAGCAGGGAGGCTGGAAGGGAGCCAGGGGACTGAGCTCACAAAGAACATTCTGGTGAAGCGGGGGGTTAAGAAACCAACTGCAGGGCACAGAAGAGTGATGAGAAATAATGAAGTGAGACTGTAAGTGTGCCCACATCTCAAGCAGGGGGACTGAGGAGGAGGAGAGAGAAACCCTGGGACTGGAGAGAGAGGCACAGCGAGGGTGTTTACAACACAAGAAATGGACAGATTGAGGGTGAGGCTGGAGCCAGAAGAGAGGGTGATGGTTAAAGCCACTTGAAGTGGAGGGAATGTGTAGAGGGATCTGTCCTGGATCTTAAGGCGAAGAATGGACCCAGCACACATGTCACACGCCCTTTATTCACTCAACAAATTACATACACTGTGTGTACCCCTACGCCCTGCCCCCCCCAAATAGTTGCTGGGGATACAGCTGTGAGCTTGCATTCATGTCACACACCCTTTATTCATTCAACAAATAATTACATACACTGTGTGTACCCCTAAAGCCCTGCCCCCCAAACTAGTTGCTGGGGATACAGCTGTGAGCTTGCATTCATATAAAGAAGGCAGGCATTATAAAATATAGGTACACAGTGAGTGCACAAGTGTTTAAAAAAGGCAGAAAAAAGTAGATAGGATTCACTTTTACAGTGTGGAAGGACTGCAACCATAATCATTACCATCTATGCAATAAACAAGAGTGATTACGGCCTTGACTGTGCTTAGAAGTAGAAAATATTTTATTCAATAAATGGTATTGGGACAATAGTTAACTGCTAGGGGGTAAAAACAAGGTTAGCTACCTCACTTCAGATGCCAAAATCACACAAAGAAAAAAATGAAGGAAAAAAGAGGGTGAATATTTTATCTGATTCTTCAGTGATGAAGGCCTTTGTAAGTACAGAAATGTTTGAATGAAGAAAATAATTCCTTCTATAATAAAACCAAGAAAATACTTAGGAATAGATTTAATGTAGGCAACTTGAGCACTGAAAACTACAAAACACTAATAAAAGAAATTAATGAAGTCCTCAATAAAAAGACATCTCATATTCATGGAATGAGAGACAATAACCTAAGTTGGTGGGGATGGTGGAACCCTCGTACATTGCTAGTGGGATTGTAAAATGGTGCAACTCCTTTGGAAAAAAAAACTTCGACAGTTTCTCAAAATGTTAAACACATAAGTTACCATCTGACTCAGCAATTCCACTTACAGGTATAGATACAAGAGAAATGGAAATAGACACCCACATGAAACCTTGCACATGAATGTTCATAGCACCATTATTCATAACAGCCCCAAATAGAAGCAACCCAAATAATTGACTTAGGAACAGATAAACAAAATGCTGTTTATCAGTACGATGGAGTACCATTCCACGATCAAAAAGAATAAGGCTACAACACGGATAAACCTTAACAATAATACGTTAAATGAAAAAAGCCAAACAAAAAAGGTCACATTATATAATCTATGTGAAACGTCCAGAATAAGCAAAACTGTAGGGATAGAAAGTAGATTAGTATTAATAGTTTCTGGGTCTGGGAAGAGGAGGAAACAGAGAATGACTGCTAATGGACGTAAGATTTCTTTTTGGGGTAATGGAAATGTTCCAAAATTAGAAAGTGGAGATGGTTGCATAACTTTGTGAATATATTAAGAACCATCAGATTGTACACTTTAAAAGGGTGAATTTCATGGCTCTGAATTATATATCAACAAAGCTGTTATAAAAAACAGAGAATTAAATCAAAATGGGAAAAAGTCAATAGATTTTTGACTACTCGAGTAGTAAAAGACTCATTACATTAAAAACATGATAAACTTGGCTGGGCGCCCATAGCACAGTGGTTATGGTGCCAAGGGTGGCGGGCTCGAACCCGGCCCCGGCCAACTAAACAACTGCAACAAAAAAATAGCCGAGTGTTGTGGCGGGTGCCTATTGTTCCAGCTACTTGGGAGGCTGAGGCAAGAGAATCGCTTAAGCCCAAGAGTTGGAGGTTGCTCTGAGCTGTGACACCACAGCACTGTACCCAGGGCGACATAGTCAGACTCTGTCTCAAACAAACAAACAAACAAAAACATGATAAACTATACAAGCTGGAAGAACCTGTAACATATGCTGTATTTTATGAAATTGAAGATGCCACTGAATGCACCATTAATTTATATGCTACTAAGAAAGGAAGGCCTCCTAAGACAGGGACTCTCCAGAGGATCTCACACACGATGAACAGTAAAGGGCCACAAACCTGCCAGGGGCTGCAAGGAGGCTCATTTTCCAATTTTGGTACAGAGTTAAGGGAGGTGAAAAAACCTTCCTCAAAAATTTGAACCACAACTTGGTATGCACATAGGTTTTCAATCTCAACAAACACTATCGTTTGGTCCATTCTAGGTCAAAAAGCTCTGGATAGAGAATATAATTTATAATAGTCTCAATCTGATAGCAGTTTTAAGATATCATTGAGATAGTCAAGTGTGAAGAAAACGTTTTTCTTAGAATGACAGATGGTACAAAAAGAGTTAATATCTTTAATATGTAAAGTTCACATATGTCATTTGGAAAAATAATAAATACTGAATATAAATGGTCAAAATGTTACAATTCAATTCTCAAAGGAACTTCAAACAGCTAATAAACATGAATAATGGTTGAATTTTACCAGTACTTAAGAAATGCAAAATAAAGCAATCGGATAACATTTTTAACTTATCAGAATAACATAATTTAAAAAGCATAATTCTAGCTGAGGGTTGGTAGAATTCAGAGTCCTGTGGGAGCTTGCAGTGACAAAATTTCTCTAAGTAGTTATGTGCATTTTATTATCCTGGGATCCTTTCTTGGAATCTATCCCAAACAAATAACAAATAATAAATTTGTACACATCATTTATGTGAAATGATGTTCATAAAAATATTAGTCAGAAATAGAAATAAAAAGGAAACGATGTAAATGCTCAATACTGAACGAATGGTTAAATAGATTATGGTAAACCCATGTAATTTTAATATAGTATTGCTAGTTTAAATGGTATCTTTGTAGATTATATGATATGGGAAACTATTTGAGTTCTAATGTTATGTAAAAAAATAGATGACATATTCCTAAAATTGTATACTGTTATGCTACTGTTTTTATATAGATACATAACAGAAAACAGAAATAAAGATCAGTAGAAAGTATATCAAAATATCAGTAGAGGATACTGTTGGGTTGTGGGATTTTAGGTAATGTTCCTGTCTTCTTTTCCTCTTCTTGCATTTTCCAAAATTTTAATGTTTGACTTTCATTGACAAAAACTCCAATAAATATTATAAGAAAAATTCACCTCATTTAAATATAGAACGTGAACATTCCATGGTTTCAGTGTTTTCTGTGTGGCTATATTATCATGTTTTGGGTCATGAAATTGAACCCAGGATAGCTAAATGAGAAAATAACAACATAATAAAATAGAGTTACGTTTTTCCTTTTTAGTTTAAAAACAGCTACAGAGTAACACATATTTATTGCAGAAAATTTAATAAATACCAATAGAAAGAAAAATAAGATCCCACATAATCCCCTGATTCAGAATAACCATTACTAGCTTTGGGCTTAATTTTCTCTTCTTTTTCTAGTTATTCAAAGTTTATAGGCAGGGTACTGAATTGATACTTTTCTTTCTTTCTTTCTTTTTAATGTAAGAGTTTATAGACATAAACTTTCAACTTAGCACTGCTTTCATAGCATTCCAGACATTTTTGGTATATATATTTTAATTTTCATTCGTCCCTGAGTTTTTCTAATTTCTCTGTGATTTCTTTTTTTTGTTTTTAGAAGGCAATGAGAGAGCATAATACTTATATTTATTTATTATTAATTAATTAATTTATTGAGACAGAGTCTCACTCTGTGGCCCTGGGTAGAGTACCATAGTACCACAGCTCACAGCAACCTCAAACTCTGGGGCTCAAACAATCCTCTTGCCTCAGCCTCCCAAGTAGCTGAAACTACAAGCTCCCATCACAACACCTGCCTATTGTTTAGTAGGCAGGGGTCTCGATGAGCTGAAGTGCTCTACCTACTTTGGCTTCCCAGAGTACTAGGATTACAGGCGTGAGGCAATGAGCCTGGCCTCTGTGATTTCTTCTTTATACTTCGGTAGTTTACAAGCGCATTATTTAATTTTTATGTATTTGTGAAGTTTCCAATTTTTATTCTTTATTGATTCATTTCATTGAGATCAGGAAGAGATACTTTGTATGATTTAAATCTTATAACATTTATGGAGACTTGTTTTATGGCCTAACACAGTGGTTCTCAACCTGTGAGTCACAACCCACAGGAACTGTATTAAAGGACCCTGGCATTAGGAAGGTTGAGAACCACTGGCCCTAACATATGATCAGTCTATCCTGGAGAAATGTTCCATGAGAATAATGAATAGTTTTATATAATCCCATCAGAATTCTGCTGTGCATTTAAGGCCTACAGATTAATACCTACATATATGTGAATAAATCTATATATAAAGGGGTAAATATATCTCTAACACATGATTTTATTTATCTTAATTTTATTTAAAAAATAAAACATCATTTTTATTGGTTGCATATGATTTGGTTATTTGGCTATTTCTTTTTTTTTTTTTTTTTGAGACAGAGCCTCAAGCTGTCACCCTGGGTAGAGTGCTGTGGCATCACAGCTCACAGCAACCTCCAATTCCTGGGCTCAAGCGAGTCTCCTGCCTCCACCTCCCAAGCAGCTGGGACTACAGGTGCCCGCCACAACACCCGGCCATTATCTGGTTGCAGCCGACATTGTTGTTTGGCGGCTGGACTAGATTCGAACCCGCCAGCTCAGGTGTACGTGGCTGGCGCCTTAGCCCGTTGAGCCTATTTGGCTATTTCATAATATGTCTAACTAATATATTATATGTTTGGACATTGAGAGAGCTTCTAATTATTTTTCATCACAAAATAGGCCTCTAACGATTACCCATCAATAAATGTCTGACCAGGATCATAACTATTAAGTGATTACTACTGCAAGGAGAGAAATACCTTCAAATCTTGCCACAAAAATCTTGTAAAGACACATAGTGAGGTCAGTGACTAAAAGTGAAAAAACTTTCATAAGGATCTTACCTTGAATTTTCTTGAAAACTCTGGAATTCATGAACTTAAGAAATCTGTCTGCATAAGAGCTTGGTCTATGAACAGAAACAGTGTCCTAAAAGAAAAATCAAGGATCAAAGGGTTACACCTCGAAGAGTTTATTTCAAGTCAGAAGAAAAATCTATGCAAGTGGTTCTCTGTTAGCCAATGCCCTGAGCCTACAGTGGTCAAGAGCTAGAAAAGAGCAACAGCCTGTGTCCCATGGGACCCAGAAGGTGTGGCTGGAGGAGAGGGCAGAAGCTCAATTGAAACAGAGTCCAGACACTCAGGATGAAACCCAGCAGGGGAGAGCTAGCAAAAAGAGTGGGCCATGTAAATCAACAGGTCCTTATTTATAGCTTTGTGTCCCAAGAGGGGCTTGTAAGTCCTTTTTTTTTTTTTTTTTTCTTTTTAACATGCAGGCAATCAGTGCACCAAGCATCATCTGGAACAAAGGGCAACACTCTTAGTCATGAACAAAAATTGAGGACAGAAACAAACAGAACCATCTCAATGTAATAGTGACATTTAAGTTAAAAAAAGTGTTCTGGTTTCATCCTTAAGAAATAAGGTGAGTAGACACTGGAGACTAGGCTAATGGATGACTCTCCTTACACTGAATTATCTACTAATTACATAGGGTTGAACTGAATTAAATCGTTAACTCAATTCTTTGCTCATTCTTTGCAGTATTCTTTAGGAATAAAGGGTCATTTTATTATATATCCAGTAAAGGAGATGGATAGAGGAGATAATTCTCTATGTTTTTCTAGTAATCATTTATCCAAACTATGTATCCAAGTGGTATGTTTCCAGACATAGTAAATTTGCTTATATTAGCAAGTTTATGATATGTAATCAGCATAGAGAATTCTATTAAAAAAATAAAGACAGAAGAAATGTTTTAAATAGACTAAGGTGGGGTCCTTAGAAGCATCTAGCCAATATAGGCCATTTAGATCAGGAATCTTATCTGCTAACAGGGAATTTAAGTTGTTTCAGAAAATAGAGGGGCAATGAAACATGGGGTGTTTACTCTCTCTCCTTCATTCTTAAGGTACTGTGTAACCCCTACCTTTCTCAGTTGGAAGGAAAACTAAAATTAACCTACAGTCTTGACCTTTTCATAGGAGGGATTCTTGATCTGAGTAAGACTGAAGTTAATTCTTAGAAACCTGTTTGTGAACCCATTGTTTAAAAATGCATTCTGACAAAGGTCAGTCTTTAGCCTGTGGATAAAATGCAGATCTTTCATGCTGACAGGTTATTAACAGTCTTCCACAGAACTGAGAAAGTGTGTATTCTTTTCCAAGAAAGGAGAACAGCATCTATAATTTATCCTTTGTTAAAGGAAAGTGTCTGCTAACATCTTAAAAGGAAATGTCCAAAAGATCCTTTGGGCGTGCCACTTCAAGTTATTAACTCAGGGAGGCTTAGACAGACACACGTTCTGTTAGCAGCAGGAAGTTGAAATAAAACATCTAGATGGGACTGTGTGTGTGTGTGAGAGAGAGAGACAAAGAGGAAGGTGGAGCGAGAAAAAAAGCAGGTGATTGCTCCTTTGATAACTGATTTTTTCCCTTCATTTATGTCAATTAAGACATAGCCCTATCAGTCAGCCTGCCTAAAATCACACTGACTTCAAAGTTACTTTCTATGTCCTTATTGTGTGTTAGGCTTCCTGTCGAAGACTAATATGCACTATTTTTATTTCATCTTCACAGGGGCAGTACTATTACTATCCCCTTGGTCCAGATGAGAAACCAGGCTAAGAGAAGCCAAACAAACGACCTGCCTGGGTCACGTGGCTAGTGCCATGGTGAAGGCAGAATACAGATCCAAGCTGTCAACGATCAAAGTCAGGACTCAAACCCCTCTGTAGCTTGGTCTTGTGAGAACGTCATTTCAACTGCCCTACTAATCTTCCCAGTGTCTGTTAAAAAAGTTTCTTCTTTCTCATTATGTTATAACTAAGTCCTTTATATTTCACATAGAAACAGAAGTCATTTAGTTTTGGGGGGGGCCTTCACCTAGCTGCTAGGTTGCATATCATCAATTAGAATAGCTATTCATGCTGTCTCCTCTGTTCTCAGATTTAATCAATCTGCTAGCCTATGATTCTGAGTTTCCAAAGACCTCTGTTACCTCTCCTCTTAAAGTCTAGTCGGCATGGTTGCCTGTTCACACTCTGAAGTCTCTGAGAAACCGAAAATATATATGGTTTAACAAGGGATATCAGTCACTTACACCATCATAAACAAGAGCTTTCCAGGAATGTTCCAACTTCTTCATCAACCTAAATGTAAACAGACAGAAAGATAACAATGAGGATGTAAAATCATTCCCATTTGGTGAATTTTCAGAACCTTTTAATTAATTCTGAAATAGCAAAAGACCACTTCTCAAAGTTCTTACCTATATGATTGCAGAATGTCAATAATGCCCATAAATAAAAGTAGTTTCTCTCCCTTATGGCTTTTAGCTGGAATGCCTCCCATTCTGTTGATAGCAAAAGAGAAAACAGTTTGTAAGACTAGGAATTTAAAAACCATTTCTAATAAATAGACCAAAAATAAAACTGGACACACTTTAAGAATTCTGGGCTTATTTCCCCATTCATCTTTCTTCTTCCTCTCCTTCTTTGTTTTTTTTTTAAAGTCTTCCTTGGAATCCAAAATGATGTACTTCCACACCAAAATGAATAATATCATAGCCATCAACTCTGGAGAAGAGTTGGATGTGAAGAATCCAATTTAAAACTTATTCCTATTTTAAAACCATGTGCGACATCACAAGAATGGAGAAGCAAGAATCCAATATACTCAATTCTGATATGAGGACAACTGATGCCAGTACATGGTAGGGGGGAGAGGAAGTGGGGAAGTGGAGAGAGGGAAGGAGGGAAAGGGTGGGGGGTCATGGTGTGTGACACACCTCTTGGGGGCGGGGCACAATTATAAGAGGGACTTTACCTAACAAATGCAAAACAACAACAACAACAACAAAACCAGGTGTGAGACTTTTCAGAGCATTATAAGACATTGCTTTAAAAAATGTAAAACTTTTTTTCCTGATCAAAAAGTTTTATTTAATGTGAGTTTTTAAAATAAAATACAGAAACACACACAAAAATGTTTTTAAAACCCCACACCATCCCTAGGGTGCATGGGTAACTACCGATTTTTGGCATAACTTTCTAGCACACATGTGCGTATTTATTAACCCACAAAAGGGATTATTCATCATCCTTTATGATCTAAATTTTTCACTTACTAAATGAGCATTTCCTCATATTCAATACTAATATGATTTTTAATAGCTATGTAGTATTTCAACACACTGACATACAATCTGTTTAACTGATAATTAGACATTTAGATGGATTTGCAAACAAGAATTTAAAATTCTGCATTAATTTTCTTTATAAAAGTGAAATATACCCACGGTTTAGTGGCTAAGGAAAATGATTTCTTTTAGTCTCCTTACTTAACTAGCACACACACCTGAAGCAGCCAGCCATTCGAATGATGTTCTTTGGTTGTAATTGTTTCTGAACATCAATGTGTACTTTATACATGCAAATCAGTCCTGCAGTTACGATCACATCTGGCTGAGGCAAGGGCCCGCATTGGCCAGGGTGCAGGACTAGAACAATAGAAGATAAAAGGTTCTGGATCTCAAACATCATTCCTATTATGTATTTGTTGAAATATATGTTTATTCAAAATTTATTCCTCTCTTTTGCAGCGGATGTTTTGAATATGTAGTAAATGGGGGTGAACAACATTTTTAGGCATTGTTAAAAAATGGAGCTGTTTGAAAAAAGAAACCAAGGGGTTGAAAGAATAAAATTCAGGAAATAGTCACTCATCCACTGAATAGTTATTCATAGATGAACAGAAATGAAGGTGGCTTGCTGCATTTTATTGCCAAGTAGGACTCCAACCCTCAGAATGTTATGGTGAGGGGGATGTAATTGCATGTAATTACGTAGTGACATGGGCTGCCACTATCAGGAGGGTGGGCGGGCATGTGGCAACACTTACGTGTCCGGGTTTTCTGGGATGATCCCATCTCCAGATTTCCCTGGACCCTGGATAGATTCCATGGCTGTTGAGTACAGGACTTTCTGCATTCCGGGCCTCTTAGCATCAGGCACATTTTGTGAGGTCTCCTCTTCCTTCTCTTTGAGGGAATGGTCCAAGACGTGGATTCCTAGCAAAAGGCTATAGTCCATGATCTTGAAGCTTTCCAGCACCTAAGGGAAAAAAAGAACCAGAAGACCAGTCAATGCAAATGACCTGTAAGTCTCATCTGCACAGAATCAGACAGCTTGAGCTATGAGATGCATGGCTCCCGCATCCCTGGGTCCCGGATTTGAACCCTCCAGCTCTGGTGTATATGGCTGGCACTTTAGCCACTTGAGCCATAGGTTCCGAGCCTGGCATCTACATTCTTAAGCACGAGACCAGAGAAGTCAACAATCACCACTATGATCTTGTGCCCTGCCCAGCATGAAAACTCTGCTAGAATGTGTTTTTGCTTATATTCTATTCTCTAAATATTACTTTTTGGAGGTTAGTGGTCTTCTTTTCAAAGCTTGTCTTTCAAAGCTGCCATTCAATTTCCTATAGCAAGCCTATAATAAATACATGTCATTTCTCACACAAAGCTGTTCAGAAAATCGAAATAGCCAAAAAGATTCCCTATTCAATAAATGATGCTGGGAGAACCAGACAACCATACGTAAAAGACTAAAACTGGACTCACACCTTTCACCACTTAAGGATTATGGACTCTGTGATCTTAGGCAGGTCACATAACCTCCCTTTTCCTCATCTGTAAAATAGTGGCAATATTACCTACTTGTATAGGGTGCTTGTGAAAATTAAATATGGCAATGTAGGCAATGCTTAGAAACTCCTTAGCATAAAGTGAGCGCTCAATTAATTAGTAGGCGTTGTCACTATAATTGTAATTCATGGTGACTCATCCTCACACTAGGGTTCAAGAGGCTATAGGTGTCAGCTTAAAGTAAACCCTTCTAGAGTTATACTTTTGAAAACAAATGTCATTAAAAAGCCAATGAAATACAACTGCATTTCTAGCCTGCTTACCAGTGTCATTTTGGCAAAAGTTCAGAATCTTTTAAAATCTCTGAGTTTGTGGTTACTCAATGGTATTGCCTGGATGTTCAACAGAAAAAGGTTGGCTGATAACACAGCAATTCTGGTCAATGAGCTATTAAGACAATTGCCTTATAATCTATATGGGGAACAATCCCATTTTAAACAGGGAAAAAATACAGTCTTGTATCTTGCACAGCCCAAACTATGGATTTATAAATGTTTCCTTCAGATTCTAATCAGACTTTGTGACAACAACTGTGAGTATTCCTAACAGGTATCCAGAATCACTGACTTGGGTTAGGAGTGGTAAAGATCCAAAGGCATTCCTAATACCATGTTTTTCTTCTGCAATGCATTTTTCCTCTGCAAAGCATCCATAAATTAATTCTGCTTATTAAAAAGCTGCTTTTCATAAAATAATTTTTCTTATATTTTTCATGCAATATCCAAACTGAACTATTTGGTTTGTACTTGCAGTCACTTTTACTGGCCACAAACAGGCCAAAGAGCACCTGTGCATTTTATAGGGGATATGAAGTCAGGCCGTGGTCCAACTTTAACTATTGGATAAAGAAAGAAACTATCCAGGGTGGTGTCTGTGGCTCAAAGGAGTAGGGCGCCAGCCCTATCTGCTGGAGGTGGAGAGTTCAAACCCAGCCCCAGCCAAAAAAAAAAAGAAAGAAAGAAAGAAAGAAAGAAACTATCCTGATGCTGTAAGTGGCCAAATACATGTTTTTTATATATAAATATATCTATAAATTTTCTACATACATTTTTTAAAGAGTAAAACATATATATATATTTTTAAGGACAACCTTCAAGACAGTTATTTTAGTTTTAATCTTTTTCTTAGACAGCATCCCACACTATTGCTCTGGGTAGAGTGGCATGTACCATAATACACATCATTATAGATCACGGCAACCTCAAACTTCTGGGCTCAAGCAATCCTCCTGTCTCAGCCTCCTGAGTAGTTGGAAAGACAGGGATGCACCACTATGCCCAGCTAAATTTTTCTATTTTTAGTAGGGACAGAGTTCCCCTCTTGCTCAGGCTAGTCTTGACCTCCTGAGCAAAATAATCCTTTTTCCTCCCAGAGCACTAGGAGTACAGACATAAGAATTAAGAAAAAGTGACATAATTTTTTGAGAAGTTATTCATTTTCCTCTGCACTCTTAAATTGGATTGTCAGCCTCCAGGAAAGGTGCTGAGTTGTCCTCAGGAGGCCGAGGCTCCTATTTTCAGAATGAAAGCCTTTAAAAAAAAAAAAATTCTATCCCTGCTGTGAAATTTGATCACTATAGTTAGAGAATGGCTCAGGAAAAACCACCACCCATTAAAAAATGTTAAGAAACAAAAAGATAAATACATCTGCATATATTTTAAATCAAAAAAACTTCTGCAATGAAAAATTCTGGGAACAGATTTTAGTCACACGTGTTTAAGATTTGCATCAATTAGCAAAAAAATAGTTCTGTGATTCATTTCATCCCAAGTTCTTTAATTAAAGAAACTGATAAATCTGCCAAAACCTTGACACGTGTGAGCTTTAAGAGCGAGTGGCATTCTGCAACGCGACCCCAGTGGGTCAGGGGCATGTTTGTTTCTGGAATGTGCCCGTCCTCAGTGTCACTGGTGGGTTCTCTACCTGTACGTTTGCTGTTCAAAACGCAAGAAACAATGCAAACACAGGTGCCTTTCCATCCAGCTTGGGCAGGACTTCACTTCACCACTTGTAAAAAAAAACAAACACCAGGAATGATTCACAAAACTATTTAAACAGAAAGCAAGTTGGAATAATGTAATGCTTTCTATTGCCAAAGTCAGATTTTCTTTTTCTTCTCTCTCAAGGACCATTTTAAGTCAATAATAACACTGGAATGTAGTAAAAAGGTCAATGTCAAAGCAGCTGGTAGAAGACCCCAAGACATGATCAAAACTATTTGTTCCTGAAATAAGAGCATTTTCCCCAGGTTCTCACAGCCAGTGACGCATGAGGAGTGTTCTTACAGCTTCTGTAAATTTGGGGGCCTAATGTGGACATAGCCTCACTCAGAATGACAGGCGCTGCTGTCCTCTCTTCGCCACCAAAGGTCACAAAGAGTGGCCAGGCCTCTTTTTCCTTTTACGTCTCTAATGCCACACTCCTTAGCCCTCTGCAAACTGACTCTGCCCTGCTGCTGGCAGGGGCTGGAGAGGCTGGAGGGGCTGGAGGGCAGTCAAGACTCTGTGCCCTGAAGCCAGGTGGCCTGGTTTGTGGCTTCCCCACTTGTTTGTCTATGGACAAAGTATCTAACATTTCCGGGATCTACCCTCACCTGTCTCATGTCTGTAACAGGAATTCCTACCGACAGAATTATTGTGCAGATTAGCTGAGCCATTCTGTGTCAGGTCTTGGGCCTATAGGAAGCATTGGTCAGTGTCAGCTTTTCCTGTTGTTTGTCTTCCTCACATACGGCAGATCCCTATGACGGCCCCACCTGCAATCTCACGCTTCTGTGCCCTGCCTTCTCTTGGTTCTTTGTCTATTTGTCTTTCCCACCACCCTTTTTCTTTGCCCTAAGGGTGCTCACCAAAGTTCTCTCTGCAACTCTTTTCTTTATGTTTTAGTAGTAACATTCATTGACTCTTGCAGGAAAAAAAAATGTTTAAGTGTCCATCCTGTGCCAGGATCTTCAGGAATAAATGAAACAATATTGAACGAGCCTCAATACTGAACTAAACTACAGATTGTAAAAAGGCCTGGGGGGTGGGAGGGAGACCCCACCAGGAATACTTACTTTTAACAGGGAAATATTTCACTAGGCCAGGACAGAGATGATATACTTAACAAGGGCTGGGGGCATCAGGGGAGGTTCAGGGTGAAGTGGTTAGAGTCGAGAATCTTTTAGAGGTAGATTCCAACTACCATCTTTCTACAGATAATTCCTAAGTTGCTGTCTGTATCCTGATCTCATTTCTACGCTGCAGCCCGGAATTTTCCTTCTGGACATCTCTAATCCTCTATACATGGCTATACCGCAAACCTAAATTCATATTTCACCTCAAAGGAGTTCTCATCACTTCTTTCTTTTAGTTGACATCATTCTAGTGTAGATTTCGGACTCCATAGCTCCTTTTCCTTTCACTGAGTCGTCCAATCCTACAGTTTTGATTATCAAAACCTTCCTTTTCTCTAACGCTAATGATTTGATTTCAATTTACCTTTCTTCCTTCTTGGATCTATTCCTGACACTGGTTGGTGATTGACCAGGTCACATCAGATCCCCACTCAAAGTCTTCAATCTCTCTCCATTACTCAGTGCCAATGTCTCCACTTGATATCGAAGGTCTTTATCATTACGGCCCCGCCAGAATCTTTCTGTTATTTAATACCTACCTAAAGAAACCTCCCAGGCTAGCCAAACTGGAATTCCTTAATTAGCCCTAAATGTGCTCTGCAGATGTAAGCCCTGGTATCTCTGCACACTGCTTCTTCTGGAACATTCTTACTATCTTTTCAAACCCTACTGATTTTTTTTTTTTAATTTCAGATTAATATGAGGGTACAAATGATTAGGTTCCAATGTTTGCATTTGTTAGAGAAGGTCCCTGTTGTAGTTGTGTCCTGCACCCAGGATGTGTGCCTTATACCCTTACATCGTGACCAGTAGGTGGGAACACACCAATTTCCCCTCCCTTCTCCCCTCTCCCCTCTTCTCCCTCTTTCCTCTCCTCTCAACTGGAATTGAGTTTTTCTCTTGTTTGGACATGTATTAGTTTACTTACTGGCTTCATATTACTATTGAGTATACTGGATACTTGCTTTTTCATTCTTATGATACTTTACTAAGAAGAATCCACGTTAATACAAAAGATGTTAAGTCTCCATCTTTTTTATGGCTGAATAGTATTCCTATTTGTCATATAATCCTATTTGTTTTTCAAAGCCTGCCTTGACTCTCACCTCGATGAAAATTTTCTTCTGATTTCAATTTGTTTAGGGCTAAACAATCTAATTTCTTCAACAGACACCTCCAAAACAGAAAAAAACTAAGCATGACAGAAGACGTCGCAAGTAGACTCCATTATCAGTGTTCCTCTATGGACAGATCCAAAATATGCTTGAAAACAGCTGCATTTCAAAATTGGTGCCCAGCACCAGAAGACCCACCTCAGGATACATCTATATACCTCCCATCATACACAGAAGACAGCACGCCAAAGACTTGTTTTACCCTGTGCATCCTGCTGTGTGCTCTGAACATAGTAGAAATGCATATTTGTTAAATTCCTTTCCAGGTGTATAAGTAAAAGCCAAAATATGCAGCAGCAAAGAACATACAATTCTTCGTATAATACATACACCTTATATCTTAAATATAAGAACTTGATACTTGTGCATCATGATTACGATGCCTGTGAAAAATTATCAGCATTGGAACATTTACTGTAATCATGTGCTCTATATTGTCAGAAAAATAAAGATAAAAGTCCACAGTGTTTCTAAACCTACCCACACCATAGGTATTTTATGTACACTGCGTCAAGGGCAAAAATCAAGCTGGTATTTACAGAGACTCTTTTACTGTTTAGTAGGCATACAAGCAAATGGCAGATGAAAGGCAAGGTTGTTTTGATACAAACTAGTCTAAGCTTTGAGTCTAGTAAGACTACCACCCTTATCTTTAGGAAGCCTTTACAAGGTCAGCATGTCACAGGCTCAGTCAATTGCAAAGACTCTTATATCGACCAAAATGCTTGATGTTAGCACTACAATGGGACATAATTCAGGCCTCCTTAGCTTTCCTGTTCTTTGTTCCTCTGCTCTTCCATCCTGTTAAGAATGTCAAGTTAGTGTAAGACCGAGAAAGGGCAATCACTGGATAAATCCAATGCATGTTTGAAAACAGTTGCATTTAAAAATTGGTACCAAGGACCAGAAGATATTAAAAGTGGTAAATGTAATGCTACTTAAGTCATCTGTTAGAGGTGTGTCATGAAAAATGGAGAAGGATAATAATTCTAGGAAGAAAAGGGATGCGTTATTGTAATCACTGAATCTTAAGCAAGCAAGGTTCTAACAAACCCCACGTCACAGAAGTTCCTATGGAAACAAACCCATTCAATACATACTATATGGTGCCCCTGTGTGCCAGGTCCTCTCTTATTAAAAATCCTTTGATCACTCCTGCTAACCAATAATGAAATTAAAATATTCCCATTTTACTACTCCTCATGAATGAATGGATCTAGTCCAGGGTCATCGCAGAGAGAAAGACAGTAGGGAAGGGACACCACATAGGAAGCCAGACCGAACCTCTAAATCCAAAACCAATGTACACACAAAACCAAACCAAACCAAACCAAAAAACCATTTGAGAGAAGAGCTTGTCAAATGAAACCATGGGAGGTAATCAGCAAAATCCAGACTCAGGGTTAAACAATCCAATGTCTTCAATAAACACCTTCAAAACGGAAAAAAACTAAGCGTGATAGAGGACTTTGCAAGTAGACTCTATTTAAATCCTCATCCAAACCACACACAGCAAAGTTATTTCTGAAACACTTGGAAACTTGAACATTGACATTTAATGATTAGTAGGAATTACTAATAGTTTTAATGTATGGTAATGGTATTGCAAGGTTATTTGGGGGGGGACCCCTTAGTCTTTTTTTTTTTTTTAGGATCCCTTAGCCTTTTAGGGATTCTTATTAAAATACATATGAATGAAAGGTTGTGATACTTGGGATGTGCTTCAAATTACATGGGGAGGGAAAAAGCAAAATGAAACAAGATTGGGTATGAGTTAAAAATTGGGTACAGAGGGTATATAAATTCAGTACGATATTCTATCTACTTTGGTAACAGTCTGAACTTTTCAAATATAAGGTTTTATATATTGCCTTAAAATACTTAGATAAAATGTATTTCTCTGCCTGGTTAGCATTAACTTAGTCTTTGCTAATGATGGGCTAAAGATGGCACAGATGAAAACAAAAATTAATAATGTAGGATCTTAACTAAAATGGTTAAAGCAGAAAACTTGCTGTGTCCTATCTCACCTGATCATTCCTTAATGGAACATCTTGATCATTCTTTGGTGGAAGATCTAAAGAATAATTGAATTAACAAAATGTGGAGCTAGGCTTGGCGCCTGTGGCTCAACGTGCTAAGGCACCAACCACGTACACCTGAGCTGGTGGGTTCGAATCCAGCCCGGGCCTGCCGAACAACAATGACAGCTGCAACCAAAGAATGGCTGGGCGTTGTGGTGGGCGCCTGTGGTCCCAGCTACTTGGGAGGCGGAGGCAGGAGACTCGCTTGAGCCCAGGAGTTGGAGGTTGCTGTGAACTGTGATGCCACAGCACTCTATCCAGGGTGACAGCTTGAGGGTCTGTTTCAAAAAAAAACAAACAAACACCAAAATGTGGAGCTAATGGGAAGATGTATCAAGGGCCCTGAGTAATGTCCCAGCTGGACTACAGTCTAGTCCCTGAATAAGGAGTTAATGACTGGCAGAATAATTTGTGTTAATTCAATAACGTAAGAAAATTAAAAATAGTATCCTGGAGATTTTATGCAAATAGACATTTCTGGAAATACTGGTTTAAGGAGAAATGAGCTCAAGGGTCTGCCGTCTACCATTCCTCACAGATCAGCCCTCAGGATTAGCTCCAGAATTACTTGTATGTGCCAGTCCAGTTAGAGCTGAATGCTGCCTTTTTAATTTAATTCAATTTCCTCAATAAAGCTCAGTGTTCTTTGCTAATGTAATAATGGGAAGATACAGGCTCTGGCCACCTCATTTTGGCTGGGAAAGCAGAAAGAGATAAATATTAAATCCTTAGCCTCGTTATGGCAATAGTGTGTTTTCCACTGTGTCCGAGGCTTTGATTTAGAACTCTGGGCTGTGCCGGACTAACCTGTACCAAGGCTTTTTTTTTTTTTTAATTTTTCTCACTTGAAAAGCTTGAAGTAAGAGAAGCATATCTTTCATGGATTAGAAATGGTCATCCATCATTCGAAGATTTTATATAGATATCTATATTCATCAGCTTCCTATATTGGATGGATTTTGGAATTTTTCCCTTTATAGATCCTTTGTTTCCACAATAAGGATTTTTTATTTTATAAACACATTTTAAAGTAACATCTTATATTAAAATGATAAGGGCAGTGCCCATAGCTCAGTGGGTAGGGTCCCAGCCACATACACTGAGGCTGGCGGGTCTGAACCTGGCCTGGGCCAGCTGAAGCAAAAATGACAACTACAACAACAAGGACAACAAAAATAGCCGGGCGTTGTGGCGGACTCCTGTAGTCTCAGCTATTTGGGAGGCTGAGACAAGAGGCTCCCTTGAGCCCAAGAGTGTCATGGCACTCTACCCAGGGTGACAGCTTGAGACTGTCACAAAAAAAAAAAAAAAAAAAAAAAAAAACAATGCTAAGTCCTTCTGATTACATATCTTCTAATTGGCTTCACCAGGAATGATCATCTTCATTGCTCCTTAACAGGCAGGACAGTGAAAACCCAGCCAGTCGCCTAAGGAGACTGGCAGGCCACACTTGGTCCAAGTCTCCACATTCCCTTCCACACTTGAGGTGAAATTCCAGGGTCTTTTTCACTGTCTCCTATAGTCCCATCCCCAGCTGAACTGCCTTTCTCAGGAAAGAGAAAAGTAGACTTACCCCTGCCCTCTAGCATTACTCTTATGAATGAGGAAAGAGAAGAATGGAAAAGTCTGTCCATAACAAATAAGAGCTCAGATTTAAAAAAAAAAAAAAAAAAAAAAAAAAAAGAGCTCACTGGTAGCCTTCTTAGAGAAAGGACCACATCATTTTTTTGTACCTCCCACAGATCTTAGCAGAGAGCCTAATGCAGAAAGAATTCAAAAACTATTTCCTGAATGACATGTAATTAATTTGATAAAGGTAAGGCAGGATTTGCCAAGTGAGATTCTTGTGGTGGTTTATGGCCAAAGAAACCAGGCCCATACATGCTCTGAGATCATCAAAGTTTCCATAGAGCAGGAAGAATCAAAGGCTTGGGAGAGTCCTCACTGGTTGAGAAGCTTATCATTTAAGAAGAAGGGCAAGTACTTTGAGGGTGAGTTTAAAAGGGATAGCAAACATAGGTTTTGAGAAATGTCACTAGAAATGGAGTCCTGAGGTATTTTAGTTTTTGAATAATATGTACATAGCCAATTAAAGAAGGTACCAGCGGGTGGCTCAATGCCACATAGTACAGAGCACACTTAGCATGAGGATGACAGTTCAAGGTGGAACTAGAATACAGTAAGTGGAGGGGCCCGTGGCAATGTCATCACTGTGTGTTAACATGTGATAAAGACGGTATTTTCAATAGTGATTACCTAAAAAGATGGGGTAATAAAGAGGGACGATTTACACCAGCCTGGATAGAGAGTTCACCTTGGAATAAAGAGAATGTTTAACTGAGCTGAAGAGACTGCAACAGTGGTACGTTTAAGTTTGGGGAAGTAGATGCTGGTGAGGAAGACCAGTCATGGTGATTACGTAAGTGCATTTTCCCCTTCACATCTGAGTGCAGAGAAAAGAAATTGCAACCTGAAACCACTGCTTTCTCTATTCCTTGACAATTGAGTTGTTGATGTTTTTCTGAAATTGCTAATAATCTAGAAAAAAGTTAGGTGTCTCTTTCAGAAAGAGGAAGAATATCTATCCAAGAAGGGAGAATCTCCACTTCTAAAGAACTCCTCAGCATCATCTGAAGACAAATTACCAGGTGCTGATGAAAATGCAGCGAACTCTGGGCTGCTGGTATAATGGTTTGTTTTTGGAACAGCTGGAGCTGGCTGAATATGGGCAAAGTTGACAAATGAGGCTTTCCTGGGGATAAATGAAGAGAGGAAGTTAAAGAGATGTGACTCATTCCAGCCTCATTCTGAGGCTCACGCTCAGGCTGGATGAGAATATTTCAAATAAACATTCAGTTTGATCATCCCTGCATCTCTAATAGCTCTGGACAATGGATATGTCCAGTGGACTATGCGTCCCTTTTAAAAGACTTTTTTGATATGTGCAAAAGGAAAAGTTCACAGAAGTATCCTCTTCAGGACAAGTTGAAGTTAAATCTATAAATTCATTAACAGATTATTGACCATTTCATTCTGATGGAGGAGGCAGACATTCCCAAAGAGATTTCCCACTTCACCATATAGAAGTGCAGTATTCCGAGGGACAGAAATGAGGGGGGAAGAGTGACACTTGCTTTATCAGAACATTGAGTTTAAAAGCTTCTTTGCAGGAAGAACACTGGGGATATCAAAGAGACAGCCACTTGTCAGGGAGGAGAGGGCAAAGTGTTGGCTGACACAGACGGGGATAAAGAGCCACACCGTGGGCCAAAGCCTCTCACAAGCCAGTATGTGGTGATCTCTTCTGAACAGTTCAGAACCACCGAAGAGAAGAGGTGCCTTGCTTTGCAGAGGGAGCCCTGCAGGCCCTGTTCCTCTAGCTCTGTGGGTACTTCATAAATGTGCACTGGATGTTGGGTGAATAAAATAAAACACTATAAAATCGAACTGATTTTACTCTTTGCAAGTGTTCCCAGTAGCCTGAGTTGAAAGCTTTTGGGAGGAAGACAAGGTCATGTTTGAAGGTCCACGATGACTGAGTAACATACCACAAGGCATATTTTGCAACCACACTGTAAACTTTGTAATGACCCCATAAACTCTCACATACGCCTTAACTCTCTGTCAGTTGCTCCTTCACCACAATCCAGAAGTTCCTCCCAAAATATGGAGCCTCAACTCCATTTGATACCTGGTACACCTGTATGGGTCTGGTTTCTCTGGTTTGAGTCCCCTGTCTCCTTTGACTTGGGTATTGACAGTCCTGCTCTGTCTTACATCACGATCCATGTGCCTGGCTTACAACCATGACAAGGTCCACAGCAGCCAACTGCAAAGCCATTCCAGACCTATCTTCAAAGCCAGAGCTGTTACCCACTGGCCCTCTATGGCCACAGCCTCTTTGTGCTGCCACTCTCCTCTTGGCATTCACAGGGTTCTCGGTATGGAGGAGGAGGTGGTCCTCAGGGCATTTGCTCGCCTTTGCTCTTGACCCTCTGGTTCTATGTGAGTCCTTTCATTTGGGACCCACGCTAACCATACTTCCGCACTTACAGTCACCTACAAAGTCAAAGACAGGTAAAGTCTTTTTTTTTTTTCTTCTCAAGAACATCTCACTCTGTTGCCCTGGGTTGAGTGCCCTGTAGCATCGTATGTAGCTCACAGCAACCTCCAACTCTTGGGCTCAAGCCATCCTCTTGCCTCAGCCTCCTGAGTAGCTAGTACTACAGGCACCTGCTACCATGCCCAGCTAGTTTTTCTCTTTTTAGTAGAGACGGGGTCTCGCTCTTGCTTAGGCTGATCTGGAACTCCTGAGCTCATGCAATCCACCTGCCTCGGCCTCCCAGAGTAGGACATGAGCCACTACACGCCTAGCCAAAGACAGGTAAATTCTTTAAACACAAAAACAGAAAACCCTAATATATTAGACATAGCATTGTTCTCTCTCACAAGTCCCAAAGACTTATGCTTCCATTCACTTGATTTATTATATATTTAAATTTCAGTGTGGCAAAGTACTTAAAATGAAAACTAGCTAGACACGTCACAACAGCAAACTCGGGAAACGCTTCAATTCTCTCATCTTGATAGGTAATATTTCTTTTAGAAAGAAAAGGAAAAGGAGTTTACTTCTTAGGGCCAATGAGGTTACTTTCAGGCTCCAATTTCCACTCTTTCTGTAGACATGTTTGTAAGACTTTGTTTGAACTAAGCATTAAAAAAAAGAACTACCGATTGATAGTCTTTCAGGTTTTGTAGCGGATGAGAATTCTCAAAAGCTGCTCACATAGGACTTTTCATCCTTCTAGTCGCTGACCTCCTTTTCCACAAATTGCAAAAACTGACCCCATTGTAACCATCAGATTGCTCAGAAGGAAGTTTTGCCTTTATTAGGAAGTTAATAGGATTTCGTATGCACATATGCTGGGAATAGTTGACAAACGTCAATAGGCTTGATTATGTTTCTCATCAAACTTTCAAAATTCAATGTTTGGATTATTTATTTAACTTTGGGTTCCTTAGTCACTTGTGTCCCTCTCTCCTCCCTCCTTGAATTAGGCTTCAAGATTTCATTAGCTCATTATCCTATCTGAGCTGACAGAGGCTTTTCCTAACTCCTACACCCCTGGCTCCAGCACCTCCACGTGAGAGCAAGAGAACCTGCCACCAGGCACTTCCAGCCCCTGTGCTCTGTATCTGCCTATGTTATCACTTAATGTTTTCACTGCAGGGGATTTTCCCCATTACACCTACAAGCTCCTTGAGGAGAATGAAAAGAGGAAAGAACATGGGTCTGGAGTTGGAGAGACTTAGGCATAAACTCTGGACCCAGCACGGTCAGCTCTGTGGACCTGAGGCAGCTGAACCTCTCCTAAGTATTCACTTTTTTGTCTGTCAAAAGGGAATCCTGCTCTCACTTCACAGGGCTGGCATGTGGATTAATGGGAGATTCCACCTGTACTAGACTACCTGGCTGAGTGCAAATCCACGGTAAATGTTACATGAACCCACCCATGGAAAAACCGAGCCTCAGAAATGTGTCCTTTCTGCCCATGAAATCATATTGTATTATATACTGTATTGCGTATGAGTCATTAATGATGACATATTACATATGATGTATTTTCAGTGTTAAGCCACTTTGACGTCTACGGGTTACATCAAAGATGGTACCTTCCCTCCACCAAAAACTGGAATAGATGGTTTTGCAAAATATTTGGAATTACTTGTCTGGCTCAAATTTAGTTATGGACTTTCACTTAGTAGAAAGTCAGTCACAAACAACGAGGTAACCACTCTCTGGCATTGTCACTGTGTCCTTCAGTTACTGCCAGCAGGGGAGCTCCTTTCTATTACCCGCCTGCTGTGGAGCTAAACTGTAGGAAGTGCAAGAGCCTGGGCAAACTAGTTAGCCCCCTTCCAAGACACATGAACAGGTCCCAGTCTCACGTGAGACCCCAAGCCCCACCTAAGGGAATGAAGAGGTCAACACAACTGCAATTTACTAGCCACTAACAGATGTTGGACTGATGACCAATACAAATTCACTTCCAACAATTAAGCACAAATTCACACCGCTGACACTATTTACTTCGAGTCTCTTTTGTGACAAACCATGCGTCCCTTTTTACGAAAACCTGCTTTTATCAAGTTTATTGATAAGGTAAATTTCACTATTATTTCACAAATATTTGTTGTCATTGCCTAGGATTCATCAGGAAGCCAACAGCAAAGATCTGCTGTCTAAGAATTGTCAAGTGGGCTGAAGAGTGGGAAAACAAAGCCCCGGGGCTCCTGTTCTCATAGGGAGATTTTAGTGGCAGACATTAAACAAGTAATCAAGGAATTACAATATAATGGAACAATAACAGTGGCTATAGAATAGTTTTAGATGAAGTGCTCTGAGAATATAAAGCCTCATAAAAAGTGTTTATTAGAGACATGCTTGCAGAACTCCTGTACCTTACGCCCCTTCTCAGGAATCCTTGTCATTCGCGTTTAGTCTAACACACAGTACCATCTGTCTAACACAGAGACTTCACGTAAGCTTCTCTGTTTCCCTGTGACCATGCTTTCCTCTTTCCCCAACCACTTCTTTGTTGGGTTTAGCTTTTGCTTTTCTGGAGCATATGCCCAAATAATGTTTTAGCAAGAGACTGAAATCCACACCTATCAGAATAGCTAAAATAAAAAAAAAAAACCTAGTGACGACAGCGAGCACTGGCAAGGAGGAAGAGAAATGGATTCCTCGTATACTGCGGGTGGGAATGGAAAGTGGTGCACCCCTCTCTAGAGAAGAGTGTGGTGGCCTCTTACAAAACCAAATAGGCACTTGCCATATGACGCAGAAATTGCACACAGGCATTGATCTCAGAGAAATGAAAACTTATGCTCATACAAAAACCAGTATACCAATGCCCATAGCAGCTTTATTTTTAACCCTCAAAAACCAGGGAAAAACTCATAGGTTCTTCCATGAGTGAATGTTAAACTGTGGTACATCCACATCAAGACATATCACTCAGCAAACTATTGACATAGGCAATGAGTTGGATGGATCTCAAAGGCATGACACTGAGTGAAAAGAAGCTAATATCATGGGGCATATCCTGGATGATTCATTTATACAGTTTCCTTGAAGTGACAAATGACAATTATAGTGATGAAAAACAGATAGGCGGTTGCACGGGATTAGGGAGGGGTCATGCAGGAAGGAGGTACTATGGCTACCCAAAGTACCTAAGGTCATGCAAAATGCTACTACCGCTGGGGGAAACTGGGTGAAGGGTACACCAGCTCTCTCTGTGTTATTGTTTCCAACTGCAAGGGAATTTACAATTACTCTCAAAATAAAAAGTGAAGAAAAAAGGGATTTACAAATAGAAAAATTTAAAACATCCTTGCAGGTATGATAGTATCTTCATTGTTGTTCTCACAAGAAAACCTGGCTTGGCTAGGTAAGCCCAAAATCATTTTTTCCTCACACACTGGAAGATACTGTTCCACTGTTTCTCAGAACTCTTGGGATGCGTTCCAGCTCAAACGATATTTAATTCTATGAGTTGGCTTTATTTATTTGTTCACCAACTTTGGCTTTGCTTTATTCTTATATTGCCATGCTATCAAAATAATTAATATCAGAAATAGCAAAACTCATAAATCAAAACAATGGAGCAAATGAAATATGTCATAGGATTATGGTGTTTGTAAAACATACTTTGAAAGATAATGAATTTATCGGTACCTTCTTTTATATATAATCTTAGGAGTAGGGGCTCACTGTGCCTGAACCTTTTCATGTTTTGGCTAAAATCTAAAAATAAAGAAAATAAAATTCCTTATTGATAAAAAGCATTAAATTCTAGCATCGTCATCACTAAAGGTCCATGTCTTTTCTATTAGGTCTGAAGCACCTTTTTCTCCCTGATAACTGGGAAGGCCATCGGTATCAAAAAAGAAAATAAACTGGCTGAACAAAATGCAAATGCAAAAAATATAACACTAAACAAAATTACAGCTGAATGGTAAGCATAAGCCATGATGTTAAACTAAGTTTTACAGAAAATGACCCATATTGTAACCCATACCCATTGCTGATAAGAATCTGATCTATAAATTTAGAGCTTATCATACATAGAAAGATCCTACTTTGCACATCAGAGAGTTCTGGTACTCTTAAGACTGGTTTCATTAAATTCTCAGAACCTATTAATATTTATGATAATAGTCATTTTTGTGAAAAAAGAAAATTGGTTCCATATTCTTTATAAATTAATAACTCTGCTGCTTAACAAAAATGATAATAAATGTAAAATAAGTCATTTAGATAAGGAATTATAAAGACAGTCTCTGATGTGACTCCCACTTGATGGACTAAAAAACATTTAGGTTGTAAACACACATTCTCACTAACATAGTTACCTCAGTGCCATTTCCCAGAGTTATCAATAAATATTGCAGATATAATAATTTATCAACTTAATGAACAAAATTATATGGGACTCTAGATTTTTCTTAGAGAAGTTGTGGCAAGGAATATTCATAATAAATTAAAAATGAATGCAAAAATAATTCCTGGGCGGCTCCTGTGGCTCAAGGAGTAGGACGTTAGCCCCATATACCGGGGTGGCAGGTTCAAGCCTAGCCCCGGCCAAAATTGCAACAACAACAAAATAATAATAATAATAATTCCTAATTGGTCTTTCAAAATTAATACATATCTTTTCTTTTTTTTTTCTTTTCCTTTGATACAGAGTCTTACTTTATTACCCTCAATAGAGTGCCTTGGTGTCACAGCTCACAGCAATATCAAACTCTTGGGCTCAAGTGATCCTCTTGCCTCAGCCCCCGAATAGCTGAGACTACAGGTGCCCACCATAATTCCTGGCTATTTTTAGAGATGAGGTCTCACTCTGGCTCAGGCTGGTCTTGTACTCATGAGCTCAGGCAATCCACCTGCCTCAGCCTCCCAAAGTGCTAGGATTACAGGTGTGAGCCACCATGCCTGGCCTTAATATATATCTTTTCAATTCAAGAATTTTTATCACATACTTGTAACATGTACTGAGTGTATACAATAAGCCAAGTACTCCAGCTGCAGAGAGGTATATAAGGAATAAGCTGTGGCTTTTGAGACATTTCAAGTCTAGCTGGAAAATCCCCAAACTGCAGATGCTGGTGTGGATGTGGAGAGAAGGGAACACTTTTACAATACTGTGGGATTGCAAACTAATACAACCTCTTTGCAAAGAAGTATGGAGAATCCTCAAAAAGCTAAAATCGACCTTCCATTGCATTTCACAATCTCATTACTAGGTATCTACCCAGAAGAATAAAATCATTTTACCATAAGGACATTTGCACCAGAATGTTTATTGCGATTTAATTCACAATCACTAAATTGGGGCATCAACCCAAGTGCCTATCAACCCATGAATAGATTAATAACCTGTGGTATACGTATGCCATGGAATACTATTTAGCCATAAAAAAGATAAGTGTCTTTACATCTTTTTAATTAACCTAGATGGAGTTGAAGAACATTCTCTTTGGTCACGTATCATAAGAATGGAAAAGTAAGTACTCAATGTACTCAATACTAATATGAAACAAGTAGAAAAACAACTACATGACCACACAAAAGAAAAACACAAATTTAAGAGGGGGGAAGGGAGAGGAGGGAGGGAACTAGCTTTCATCTAATGGGCACAATGAAGGGGTGTACAGCACACCCCCTGGGGGAAGGGTTTAACTACAACTTGGACTTTGCCTGACAAACACAAGCAATGTAACTTAGTCATCTGTACTCCCATATTAATCTGAAATTACAAATTCCTCTAGCTGGGGAAATGATACACTCCCATAAAGAAGACAGGGGTCAGTATTAACAAACTAAAGTCTAATGACCATTTATGACATTGCTTCCATGGGAAAACTGACGGAAATACATACTTTTGTTACACAAATGAGTCTTAATATGAGGACAACCAGTACAGTTTCTCAAATAATCCCAAGGGACTTGAAACAGAGATCATCTACTTTATTAAATTCTCAATGCTATTATTTGGCAGGCATTGCATTGAAACTGAATACTTCCTCTAAAATAAGGCAAAACTAAAAAAAACAGCTAAATACACAAAAGTCGTCAAAGACAGAGCCCCTGGAGGGGTACCTAAACCTTTCCCCGTTCCTCATCAGTTTATTATTCCCTTGCTCAGGTACCTATTCTAAAAGACGTTTACTAAGTACCTACTGAGAACCAGGCACGAAGATGTGAAGACAGATCAGGGCTTGGTCTTCAGGTTCCAGAATCCACACGTAGAAAAATAACACAGTATATCAAATCCCATGAAAGAGGTGAGCACAGGATGCTCGGCAAATCATAGCATGGTAGTCTGAAAGGAGCTGATGCCTGAGTAGTTCTGAGAAGAGTAGGGGAGGACCAGGGGAAGAAGAGAGGGAAGAATGGTCCAGCAGCGTGAGGCATTCACAGCAGGACCGAAGCCTTCAGAGAGCACCAGGAAGAGAGGGAGAACAGGGGCTGCTAGGACAGGGTGGGGAGAAACGGAAGGAGGCATCTGGAGAGGGCAGCAAAGACCAGATCAAGAAGGATCTTAAAGTTCCAAGAAGGAAGCATGGGGCATGAGCAGCACAAAGGCAGTAAGCAACTTCACCTAGAGGATCCTAAGTCTCTTGATGAGAGGCCACTCCGGCAGCAGAGCTGGGATGTGCTGGAAGATAACAATAATACAAACTAGAGAAGAGGCTACAGCAAAACTCAATGAGGTGGTGCCTTTGCCTACATGACATTATTTGGGAGACAGACTGGAGGGGACGTGGTGATTTACTGCATGCCAAAGAAGACCGAGAGGAAGGAGGAAAGGGTAGCTTCGGAGTCCTGATTTGGGCAATTGGCTGCACCCCGCTCATGTTCCTTGGTGTAGAGAAGAGAGAAAAGGGACAGGCTCGTGGGATGAGGATGGGGTACTTGGAAAGAGCAGTTCTGGATGGGGACCTCAGCCTGTTGGTCATGTGAGGGTGGGAGGGCACGGTTTGAAGACATTCGACTCTGTTTGATAGCAAGTGATCCACAGATTTTGGGGGTGCTCCGTTTTGCTCCACTCTTTCTCTGGCCAAATTCTCTTGCGAATGTGGACAGCTACCATGACAGGCACACAGAAGATGAGGCCAAGGGACAGGAAATGCTTCAAGAAAGGGGACAGATTATTTACGTATCCACTTCCCCATGCCCAGCTGACAGGGAACAGCAGTGTGGGGTTGGGGGAGGTCTGGATCCCTGCTTTTAGAAAGAGCCCTTTGTTTGAAGCCTGTGGGAGAACTGGGCTCAGCAGGGTGGAAGCACAAAACAAGATCAGTTTTCTGGAACAGTTCTGAGTGGCCAACGTGCTACTTGGAGGAGTTGGTCTGGGATGGGGATGAACCACCCCAAGGGACAGCCTTATCCACAGAGGCCCAACGCTGGGCCGGGAAGCTGGCCAGAGGGACTCAAGGGCTGCTGTAGGGATAGTGATGGCGGAGTGGAAGATGGCTTTTGTCATGAGGGGTCATGGTAGGACAAGGCTGTCCAGGTCTTCCCAGATGCGGAATGTGGAGGCTCTGGCTGCATGTGGTCCTCAGGGAAGGGACGCAGCATGGGTCAGGCAGCTCACTGTGTCACACGGAATCCCCCAGCCAGCACTCACATGAGAGGAAGGTGGACTCTGGGAGCCCAGGTGTCAAGCCAAAATACGAAAGATGAGATGGGGTGGGCAAGAAGCGAGGGGAGGTCCTTAAGAGTTTATAAGGCTTATTGTTTCTGTCTGGGAACAACAGAAAAGCTAGACTTCAAAGGCCTGAGATTCCTGGAATTGCCACTTGTAAGCCCTTACGAGGCCCCCGACACCATCAGAAAGGGTCTTCTGACATCATTTGGCTGCTCTCCTCTCCTGCCTCACATGCTCTCCCCTTCTATTAACTGCGGAACACCAGACTGCAAGCGTTCCTGGAACCTGTCATGCTATTTCGCACCTGGCTTGTGCTGTTCTCTCTCCTGGAAATAAGCTGCCGATTTGCGTTCCTAGAGAAATCTTCTTACTCTTCAAAACCAAGCTATGGTGCCCCTACTCTGACCTTCCCAATATGCTATCATTGTACACAATACACTGCACAGCAATTGATCAAAAACGGAGTCATTCACCTCATGCTTGGCATCTATGTGCTTGCAATGTGTCTGATAAGTGAAAGAAAGGATATATCCTGACACAGGTCTAGGTCCCCTTTCTGTGGCTGGGGTGCTGCCCCAGTAACAGATTTCCCTGGCTGGGTTGTTTCCAAAGCCCTAGCAGCCCTGCCTCTCAGAGGGATTTTAACAGCAGAGATCCCTGATGGCTTGGTGCTGCCACCAGTCAGGGGTGACCTTGCAGCCTCCTGGATCCCTACAGCCCCTTGCCCAACACTAAAGCTCAGCAATGCCAACCACACAGCCTATTTCAGCTATCTAAGAAGCTGGCCCTTCAGAGGATGTCATGAAGAGAGAGGTGACCTCAGGAAGGGGGAAGGCTGGATAGGGGAGGGAGAACGAGCTCTTAAGGGATCCATGAATGCTGCATGAAGGGTCGTTTTGCTGGGAGGACAGTACATAGCATTCATCTGGTTTGCAGAGAGGTCCCTGACTACTAAATATCAAGCAAGTCCAGACACACGTCTTGTTTACAGCAGCTCTGCTCAGACAACCAGTTGACAACTCCAGATCACAGAGGATGCAGTCATGGTTGGGGCAGAGCAGAGAAGGGAGCTGGGTTCCCCCATAACTTGGCATTTACACGCTCCCAAACAATGCCTAGAAGAGCCTTTCTGAAGGCAAAGGTGTGCAATTTAAAGACAGTCCAAGATCTGTGTCTTGCGTAACATCCAATATGCAGAGTGACAAGGAGGTGGCTCAGGACACCTTTACACTAACCTTTCTGTTGCTCAGAGCAACAAGTCTGCCTAAAAATAAAAAATACAAAGGCAAACCTCCAGGGTCTCACTCGTGATGACCTTGGTCTCTCAGTACTGAACTCAGGAAACAGTAAACGATAGATCCTGTGTAACGGCGGTTTTACATTTGTCTTTTTTTTTTTCCTGGCATAGAATCATGTGATTTAGGAAAATGGCAGAAAAAGGCTTCCCATAGGAAAGAGGCAAGAAGCATGTGTACACACCAGAGAGAGAGAGAGAGAGAGAGAGAGAAAGCAAATCTAAAAGTGGAGAGGCTCGTACCATACTCTGGGGAATTGAGAGGCACTTTTCACCCACATCCTGTAAGGGTAAGAAATATACAGGAGAAAGGTTTCTACTAAAATGTGTGTGATTTGTTTTGTTTTTCTTTTCTTTTTTTAAAGAAAAACATGAATCATTCAAATCTGTCAAGATATCTGAATAGCTCTGCTGGACATATATATATATATATTTTTTGGCTTGGTTCTCACTGTTCCTTCCTTGAATTCTGAAAAGATAATTTTAAAAAATCTTCAGAGTCAATCTTTAAATTTCAGTTTTAGATTACATGCTTTGTACTCAGACAGATGTAGGCTCTGTCATTGACTTGCTAAGTGATGCTAGACAGGTTTCTGGACTTCTTTAAGAATAGAATTCTTTGGGGCGGCGTCTGTGGCTCAGTGAGTAGGGCATCCGCCCCATATACCAAGGGTGGCAGGTTCAAACCCAGCCCCTGCCGAACTGCAACAACAACAACAAAAATAGCCAGGCGTTGTGGCAGGCGCCTGTAGTCCCAGTTACTCGGGAGGCTGAGACAGAAGAATCGCCTAAGCCCAGGAGCTGGAGGTTGCTGTGAGCTGTGAAGCCATAGCACTCTACCAAGGGTGACAAAGTGAGACTCTGTCTCTAAAAAAAAAAAAAAAGAATAGAATTCATCAGCCATTAAAATGGGAGAATAGCTCTGATTTCAAAGGGTTGCTGAGAGAACGAAATGAAATGATGAATTAAAAAATCTTAGACTAGCATGGCATGCTGTAAGCATTCAATAAAGAAGAGCTGGGGAGTAACATCTCTGTCAATGGAGAAAACAAGTCCAAGGACACATTTTCAAGTATGATCGTACGTGTTGTAACAGGTAGAAAGAACAAAGAAAGCCCCAAACAGCAGGACTGTGTTCCTCAGTAAAGATTCCCTAATTATACATTAGAGGGAATGGTTAGACTGTCTTTGTCACCTTCAAGTGAATTCAGGTCTGGCAGAGCCATGTCCCCTTCCCTACAACAACATGTGTCACTTGTCCAGGTTCACAGAAGACCCAGAAAACCACAGCCTAGAAGGCACATCCCAGTGACCAGGCCTCCTAACTCTACCCCAGGAAGTCCTGGACTGGCCAGGGCCAACCCCATGTCACCCTGCTTTCCGTCCTCCACCACTACGCTCAACTTAGCTGAGTAGCCTGAGCAGTTCTCCCAAGCTCATCTGAGCCAGAAAATGATATTCCTAGGGATTTGTTAAGTTACCATTATCCTTCAGAAGTCGTTAGAATTTAATTTTTATCTTTTTCTCCAAAAAAATTTGTATCTGCTTTCACAATGTGATAAAAATCTTCCCTAGGTTTAGCCTTAGTTGTTTGTTTTAAAGCATTATAGGCTGGGGGGAATTCTTCCTCACTTTTAAAAATGATAACAGCTAAGTCTGCATGGAATGGCCTTGGCTCTGTGGCAAGCCTCATTCCTGATTGCCTCTTATTCAGATTGTATAAAACAAATTCAGCAAGTGTGCTGTTCACATCATGGATTTCCAGAAAGCCATTTATTCAACTCAAGTACATTTTCTCTAAACTTGTCTCCCTAGTTGAAATCTTACTTCTTTGAAGATTTGTATATGGGTATTATTGCTCATCACTGCATTAAACCTAAATTCTATTTCTTTCTAGTTGAACTATCTTCCCCACAGGAGAGCCAGAAAAGAAAACAAGTCTTTCTCATTTCATTTGATCAAAGAAAAGATGACTTAGCTTATTAATAAAACCAACAGAGAGTTAAGAGACTCTAAATAATTCCCGTATCATCCACCAAATTCCTTCAATATCAAGGAGGCATGACTTAGCACCAGTAGTGGGAAAGACGAGATTCCATATGTCTATTTTGGATGTTTCTTATTTCTACACTTTGGATAAGGGACAGTTAAGGCATACATGATCACGGATGATGTTTCAAAGGAAATCACAGCAGCGATACATCCTTACCCGGCAGTCTCTCTGAAGTGTTTTCATAAGTGCATTGTACGTTTCTGTATCAAAATACAACCCTTCATGCATGTCTTGCAGGAAATCTAAGTCTTTAAACGTGGGGTTGGATTTCTCTCTCTCTTTCCGGGATGCTCTTCGCTTATACGTTGAACCTTTCAAGTCATACGTAAAGTGCATTCTCATGAAGCGTGGCAAAACGTTGTTCATCACCACGATCCTGATGTTAATGCCCCCTGACTGCATGCAGTACAGTCCGTAAAATTTTGGCAAAAGTGTCCTTGGATTCTGGTTTAAATTCTAGGAACAAACACACAAGATATTTATAATAGTCTATTTTTATAAAACAATGCTCCACAAAAGATACATTTTCATGCTGATATAGTAATTCAAAATGGGATGTGATTATCTTTATTAATGTCCATTGCTAAAAGTTTTGCTGTTTCCAATTTTACCATTGGAACAAAAGCTTTAGCATTCTAAACTCAGAGCAGTAAAAGAGACTGAATTGAAAATGGACACAGTGCTGCAAATTACCTCCAATGAGAAACAGGCAAGGAATTGACGGGTCATGAGTTCTAGGTAGCTAAAGAGCAAACTAATTGCTGGAGTACAGAGATGAAAGTTTTAAATTTTAACAGTCCCTGTAAAACTGTCTCCTAAAATGGTAACTTCATTTACGACCACACTGGGTAAGGTTTCCCTTCACCCTTACCCATGCTGAATATTATCAAACTTGAAAATCTTTGTAAGTATGATTGGTGAAAAATGGAAACTTATTTTCTAAAAGTTGAATACCACTGATTATTATAGAAACTTAATACTTTTGATGTATTTTTAGCCACCTCAGGGACAATTTTGTGATAATATCCCTTGCTCCTTTTTTAATAGGTTTTTGCCATTGTGAGAATTCTTGACGTAGCCTGTATATTTATCATTTCCTTTTTCTATACAGGTGAAATATTTTTCCTGATATGTTGTCTTTATTATAAAAACCGGGAATACATGCCCGTTTTTGTTACAACTTGAAAGTAGGTAAGATAAATTAAAATAGTTTACCATAGGGTATATGTGTAACACAATGTAATTCTGCTACTCCTGAATCTTTCCCCAATTCCCAACATGTGAGGAAACCACTGTTTTTATTTTCATCATTCTAGAAATATTCTATGTGCTTATCCTAATTTTGTGTCTGCTATTTTTTGTTCCATATATTTTTGCTTTTTGATGTGCTCGTGTTTATCTACTTGTTTCTTCTGCTTTTAGTTTGCTTTTTATTTAACAAAGCTTTTTTTACCCCCAAGGTTATAAAATTCTATTTTCTTCAACATTTTTAATAGTTTTGCTCATCACATTTGGTCTTCACACCATATGAGATTATTTTTTTGTGCGAGTGAAATACCTGAAATAGGGAATTTAGTTGTCTTCTCAAATGGCTGGTCGTTTATTGAATAGTCTGACTTTCCCTAATTGAGTATTAGTCTCCCTGAGGTCAATGCAATAAGCTGACAAATACACATGGGTCTATTTCCAGACACTTTATTTGAATCCATTGATCCATTTGTCTAGAACTGTACTAATACCATCTCTTTAATGGATTTTTTTCTTTTTTTTTGGAGACACAGTCTCACTATGTTGCCCTTAATACAGTGCTGTGGCGTCACAGCTCACAGCCAACCTCAAACTCTTGGGCTAAAGCCATTCTCTTGCCTCAGCCTCCAAGTAGCTGGGACTACAGGCGCCCACCACAATGCCCGGCTGTTTTTTGTTGCAGATGTCATTGTTGTTTAGCTGACCTTGGCTGGGTTTGAACCCGCTAGCCTTGGTGTTATGTGGCTGGCGCTGTAACCACTGTGCTACTAGTGCTAAGCCTTAAATGGATTTTTTTGTAAAACGTGTTGTCCATTCTTATAACCTTTCTGTTTGGTCATTTAAAAAAAATCCTTAAAATGATACTTGTTTTTTCAAATGAATTATCTTTGTCAAGTTCTGGGAAAATCCTATTCAAATTTTTGATTGGAGTCAGACTAGATTTATCAGCCAATTGGCAGGTAATTGAAATTTTTACAATACTGAGTTCAAGAACAATACTGAATTTTCTTCATTATTTCAGATCTTTTCCATGTCTTTCAATAACATTTTATAGTTTCCTTCATATTCATCTTGTAACAATTGCTTTTATAGACTCAAGTATTTTAGAGTTTTTCTTGTCATCACAAATATTATTTCTGAATTGATTACTGTTCAAATGCTACACTTACTATAATCTTGCTTTCCGAATCAGAATTACAGTACATGTATGTCATTTATTCATACTGTTATTTTTCTAATAAAGTTTATTGTAAATTATTGTCGAACAGGACCTGTTTCTTTCCCTTATATTCTCTAGCTCTGTATCATCTATATAATGCAATACAATGGATTTTGTAGATTTATATTCTACAAATCTACTGGACTCCTGTTACCTCTAGAACTTACTGTTAATTTTCTTAAAGTTTTACTCATTTTCAGTTGCATCATTTACAGAGAACAGTGCCTATGCTTTTCTTCCGTTTCCTTTTGTATTTAAAACATCATTGCCAGAATTTCTCACAAAGGTCTTGGAAAATATCATTGATGGAGGGGATTCTTTAGGGAAAAGACTCTTGTTTTTCTCCATGAGATATTATGTGAACTTTTGGAGACTGATAAAAAATGTATAATGTGTTTGTTCATTTATTTACTTATTGCGTTAAAAAACTTTCCTGCCACTTTTTAGAATTTTAATTAGGTAAATGTTGAATTTTGAGTTAGTTTCTTCTCAACATGTGTTTGGATAACAACATGATGTGTATATTTTTTCTTGTTAATAGGATGAATATTTTGTTTGTTATATTAGCTTATATAAATGGGATAAAACTACTTGTTTAGTTAAGTTTGAAAATGTTAGTTTATTTTAATTAAATTTAAATAGTCACATATGGCTAATAAGCTCCAGATTATACACTGCAGTTCTATAATAAAGAACTAGTACATGTAAGCTTAGAATTATAGAAACTTAAAATTTATACATTTAAGTAGGTCATTAAACAACATGATGCCAATTTGATCCTAATTTTAGATTATTTTAAAATGTATGTATGAATAAAATATATGTGAAAGCCTAGGCTACAGGGCTGTGGCACCATCATAGGTCACAGCAACCTCAAATTCCTAGGCTCAAATGATTCTCCTGCCTCAGCCTCCCAAGTAGCTAGAACTCCTGGCAGCCACCACCATGCCTGGCTATTTTTCTATTTCTTTTTCTAAAGAGATGGGGTCTTGGTCTTGCTTAGTCTGGTCTAGAACTCTTGGTCTTAAGCAATTCTCTTGCCTCAGTCTCCCAAAGTGCTAGGATCCCAGGCATGAGCCATCATACCTTGCCTTCTTTTGCTTTTTTATATATTTTTTCTAAAGAAAAGAAAACACTTGCCCAAGATCAAAATCTTTTCAAATTTGCCTGCTGGCCACTAAGATTTTTATTTAGATTTTTAATTATTATACTTGTAGATGAGATTTAATTTATAATATTTAATGCTGTCTCTAGCAGATTTTAAAATTAAAATAATATTTTTACATACAAATGAGTTGTATGATAAAGCCTCATTTCTGCCGTTCAGTTCCTACATGAGGTGATAACTGTCATCTTTGCTTCAAAAAAAAAAAATTAATGAGATAATCAATATTTTTTTGAAACAAAGATGGCAGTTATCACCTCATTTAGCAAGTGAATGGCAGAAGTGAGGCTTTGGAAATCCATGTAGCCATTCCAATCACAGAAAATTATTAACTGTTATTAAAGTACAATGAAACCAGAGGTATGAAAAAATGATAGGAGTAGAAAAGGGTTTATTTCTTTAAAATTCTGGACTAACTGTGAGTAAATCCATCTGGTTAAGTTACTATTTCTTTGTCTTGAAAACATTACACAAAAGGTGATTTTCATGTTATCGAATTGAACCTAGGAAATCTTAAATTCTGAATCTAAAATCTTAAGAACAGCTAATGCAGAATACGTGTGTGTTAGTGCAGGGGCTGAAAATACAGCAGCTGGCACCCCACTGCTGTGCAGCCCCAGCTCTGCCGCTCTCTAGCTAAACACCACTTGGCAAGTTACTCAATTTATCTTTGCCTTAATTATCTCATCCATAAAATGGCGATAAGTGTAGTATCCAAAGTTGTTGTGAAGATTCAATGAGGTAGGGAATACAATACTTAAGGTCTTGCTTAACACACAGTAAGCAATCAACCATGCATATTTTTAGGTTTAATTATATATTAAACCAAATATGAAAACATGGAAATCACCTTTTGTGTAATATTTTCAAGACAAAGAAACAGTAACTTAACCCAGATACATATTATTACCATGTACTGAATGCAAAGAGCTTTGCAAGGCATTGCCCCCTTTCCTCTTCCCTTATCCTACATATCCTGTGTTCTTTTTTTTTTTTTTTTTTTAAATCACAACAACAAACTGGTATTTCCCAGCTTTTAAAGACCTGAGAACTAAGGCTCAGCAGTTATGTTGCTTATCCAAGGTCTCACAGCTAGTTGATGGCTGAGCTGGGATTTGAACCCACGATTGTGTGATTCAACAACTATGCTCTACCATTTAGTTTTTGTTTGGTCTTGATAATCTATTTCATGAATGTCATAGCATAATGTAAATGCAAAATAAAGTCCACCAAAGAGAAAGAAAAACACCAAAAGGCCCTGAAAAAAAAAAACATTAAAAAAACCCCCAAAACTGTTGAGGGGAGGAATTCAACCTAAAGTATTAGCTTTAATTCTGTGCAGTTCCTTACCATGTAATATCCTGGCAGTAGCTTCTGAAGGAACTCAGCTTCTTTATGTTGAACTGTTTTGATGATAAATTCATCATCACTGGTCAGAAAAAATAAAGATCCACTGGCTCCAGGATTGGATAGCTCTATTAGAGGTTCACTGCAGATGGAATACTAAAAAAGCAAATGAATAAACATTTAAAATATACTTGATGTATAGAATGCTTCTGAGGAGGACAATCCCAGCATGATGTATCTTGGCCATTCTGAAATAGGAAGCCCTCTCTACTGGCTTTAAAAGGAGGCTCTAGGAATGCTAAGGCGGCTCTTGGTGAGATTGCTGAAGACTTAATTGGTCCGTTTGTCTTAATAATTCTGTGATGAAAAACAGACATGCCCTCCCCCTGCAAGTATCATGTGAGAGAATCGTAAATCATCCCATCTGTCCAGAGACAATTCAAACAGTAATGTTGACTAAGGTGCTTTGTTTCCAGTAAATGCTCATAAAAATAACAATTGAAGATGTGATCCACACTGCACATCTATTGTTGCAACACCAACCCCTCTTCTCTTTTCACTATTTATTTTCCCAGGAGATGTCATCCACTCATTCAACAAGGAGATGACCCTAACCTATGTATCTCCAGCCCAGATCTCTCTCTAGGGCTCCAGACCTGTTCATCAAACATTTAATAGACAATTTTACCTGGTTATACCACAAACACTTTGCATGCATCAAGTTTGAAGTAAAATTCATCTCAGGGCTATGTTTAACCTATATGGTGCCTTTGTAGTAATTAGAAAGATGCATCTCTTTATCTTGGTAGATGCAGTGCTAAGGGTGGCATCCAAGGTTGGGGAGTACAAAAAGGGCTGGATTCCAGTCACCACTCCTTCCTCTCAGCCAGGTAGGAACCCTTGGGCAGTGTACACCCTGCACAACTGTACATGGGGACTCTAGATTATCTGTTCCTTATCTTAGAGAATGGAGATATTGTTTACCTTGTTCCCCCTACCAGAAGCCTGGGCATCATTCTTGACTCCTCACATTTTTTCACCTTCCCCATCCAGACTGTGTGCCCTTTGCATGCCACCCCTTCTGCCAATACACTAAGTTCAGTGGATTTTTCATCATTTCATGGTTGGATTATTACAGTAAGCTCCTGGTCTCAAGTGCCCACTCTTATCCCCTCCAGTACATTCACCAGGAAAGCAGGGATCTTTCTAAAATGCAAATCTGATCTGGTTTTTCTGAGCCTTCACGTCTTTCAATGGTTTTTAATGGAGCTTTCAAGGGCATGAGTGATTCAGCCTCCTCCTCAGCCTGCTTCCTTCAATAAACTTTAGCTCTAGCCACATAGAGTGACTTCTGAAGTTCTCAAAGGAGCCACTCTACTCCAGGGCTTTTCCTGTATTTAGTTAACATTTAATAGCCTCTGAGTATCTGCTCAGGCACACATGAAGCTTGTATCCTAGTAGGAGGAAACAGACAGTAAACAAGTAAGAATATGGCCCTACATGCTATGGAGAAAAATGAATCACAGAGAGAGGCAGGGAGGACCAGCAATGAGCGAGGGCTGGGTTGCAGAAATCTGAGAGAGGGTGGTTGCTGAAGGGCTGACTGGGAGGGTGGCTTCGGAGCAGAGGCAGCACGTCATGTGGCTGTCTGGGGGAAAGGACATTTCAGGCAAGGGCAAGGGCAAATGCAAAGGCCTGAGACCTGAGACTTCAAGACACAGGAAGGAGGCCAGTGGCCAGGTGGCGAAGTGAGAGGGGTGAGGCTGAAAGGGGAGGGAGGGCAGACCAGATAGGCCACTGCACAGCCACGTGAGGACTCGGGCCTGTTCTCTAAGGGACCTCCACTGGAGGGTTTAGAGAGGACGTCACTCTGTCTGATGGGGCAGAAGCCTGTGAGGGTGGAAAAGAGGAAGATGCAAGGAATACAATTCAGAGGCTGTCACAGCAGCTCTAGCCTGTGTCTGCTGGGTCAGCACTTACTCTGGAAAACTCTCCTGTGCTGTGAGTCTAGATCAATTGCTTCCTGGCCCTGCCTTTCTCATCACAGAAGTTACCACAAAGTCCTGCAATTGCCTATTTCCTTTTCCTGAGTTCCCACTGGACTGTAAAACTCTGTGTTGGGAGCAACTCTGAGTGTCGGATACTCTGCTTCGGTCCTAGCACCTGTGCCTTGCACACTCATAGTATAAGAGCTCGATGAACTTCTGTCAGAAAAATGGCTGAACTCCACCAACAACTCAAGGGCTGTAAATCTCACTAAAAGTGCTAAAAACCGGCAGAGAAGTCCATTTTTGTGTTTATTAACTAATAACTTATATGATCGACTAGAGAAAAAGTGGAGGGTTGTGTGAGGTGTGAGGTCAGGACCCACTTGGCAAAAGCAGGGCCTGAAAGAATTGTATCTTTTTTCATTTTTTATTTTTCCATTTTTAAATTCGAACTGACAAACAATATGTATTTGTGGGATATAATGTGACGTTTCAACAGTGTATTCATTGTGGGGTGATCAAATCTGGCTAATTAACATATCTACCACCTCACACACAGTTCTTTGTGGTAAGAATATTTAAAATCCATTCTTTTAGCAATTTAGAAGTACATATTCTTGTTAACTATAGTCACTGTGCTTTGTGGTGGACACCAGGACTTGCTCCCCTGGTGTAGCAGACTTTGTGCTCTTGGACCAACAGTTTCCCCTCCCTGCTCGTAGTCACCATTACACTCTCCACTTCTTGACCTCTTGAACTTGAGAGGTCTTGAACTTGACCTCTTCAGCATCCCCATGAGCAAGATCATGCTGTATTTTTGTTTCTGTGCCTGGCTTATTTCACTTTGCATGTTTTGGGGATTCATTCACATTGCCCCAAATGGCAGTATTTCTTTTATTCTTAAGGCTGAATAGTATTCCATTACATATGCACCACATTTTACAAAATCCACTCATCTGTTGAAGAGAACTCAGGTTATTTCCATCTTAACTCTAGTGAAAAATGCTACAATGAACGCATCTCTTTGACATACTGATTTCAATTCCTTTGGATATATACCCAGTGGTGGGATGGCTGGATCATATGATAGCTCAATTTTTAGTTTTTTGAGGAACCTTCATACTGTTTTCCAAAATGTTTGTACTAATTTATATTCCCACCAACAGTGTAAGAGGGCTCTCCTGAATCTATGTCCTCACCAACATTTGTTATCTTTCATCTTTTTTGGCAATAGCTGTTCTAACAGGTGTGAGGTGGTATCTCACTGTGGTTTTAAATTGCATTTCTCTGATGATTAGTGGTATTAAGTATTTTTTTCATTTATCATTGACTATATCTTGAGAAATGCCTATTCAGTTCCTTCATTTTATAATAGGGTTATCTGTTTTCTTGTTATTGAGCAGTTTGAGTTCCTTATATATTTTGGAAATTAACCTCTTATCTGATGTATAATTTGCACGTATTTTCTCCCAATCTGAGGGTTGTCATCTAACTCTATTAACTGTTTTCTTTGCTATGGAGAAGCTTTTTAGTTTGATATGATATCATATCTTGAGGCTTGGTGCCCATAGCTCATTGGTTGGGGCGCTGGCCACATACACAGGTGCTGGCAGGTTGGAACCTGCTCAGGCCTGCTGAAACAACAATGGTAAGCAAAACAAAAACAGCTGGGTGTTGTGGCCGGCGCCTGTAGTCCCAGCTACCTGGGAGGCTGGGGCAAGAAAATGGCTTGAGCCCAAGAGTTTGAGGTTGCTGTGAGCTGCGACACCATAGCACTCTACTGAGGGCGACTCTGCCTCAAAAAAACAAACAACCATATCTTGAGGATGTAGGTATGTAAAAACACAAAGGCTGAAAACCTTCCAAATAGTTTATTCTGAGTTTGTGAATATTTAAATCATAAAAAAAATCTGAAAGGAAGGAGAGAAAGAGGAGAGGGAGAAATGTAATATGATCAAAAGGCAGTTTCTAAAAAAAAAAGAAGAAAAAAGGCAGTTTCTAATTGCTACCTTTTACATAATCTTGCTTTTGGCAGAACTGTGGATAAAGGAAACAAAATTCTCCAAGAAAAGAAAGAAGCAAGTGTTTGCCAGCAATTTCCACCTTTCACCTCCTCTTGGTTCTGCTGGCCTTTCTTTTTGATGCTGTCTTGCTAAGAAGAGTTGGAGCCCAAGCCCTTCTGGGGGAGTTGAGGATGAGTTAGGAAAACAAAAATAGCCATCAGACTGCAGACAGGATGCCACAGAAGCTAAGAGGAAGCAGAGCTCTCTTGATCAGCCATGTGTGCAGACAAAGTGTCTATGTGGAAGGGTGATTTATGGAAGGGGCATGACATCTGTGCCCGTTGTTAGTTATGTGACCCTGAGGAAGGAGTTTAGCATTTTGGAATCTTAGGAGCCTCATCTCTAAAATAAAGATAATAGTATGTACCTGAGAGCGGCTAAAAGTTTTTAAGGTGAATGCTTTTAAAACCCCTGGCAAAGAGCGTCCACTTATTATTTCTGTAGTTATTTTTGTAATACATAATCAAATGCCGGGGAAAGTGAGACACAGCCTGCAATATACCCGTTCCACAGGCAAGTAAGGAAGAGTTGGCACTGCCTTAGGGTGCACTGAGTTTTTCAGCCAAATGCCCACGACACTAAGGTTACACAGAGATACTAAGACATCCTGAATGAAGCAAGAAAAAAGTTATCTGTCATATACTAATGAATTTGAGAGCCTGGAAAATAAAAGTGTGGACCTTAAGCCCTGATAAAAAGTGAAGGCAGACCCCAGAATCTTTAAAAAGTTCTGATTCTTAATGGCACACACGCCTCCTGGGTGTGGGACACAACTGCAACAGGGACCTTTCCTAACAAATGCAAACACTGTGACCTAATTGTTTGTACTCTCATAGTAATCTGAAAAAAGGAAAAATAAAGCAACCTAAGGGCTATCTGTAAAACTTTATCCTCTGGTCATTGAAGCGATTTAATTTGACTCCGAAGTCAAGTGAACATTAAAAGACATACGCAGAAAGAAAGAGTTCTGATTCTGTGTCTCGTGGCATCTGAACTCCTGACACAGAACTTTCTTACAGGCAGGAGGACTTGTTGTGAAAGTACAGAAACAACAAATGATGCAGGAATTAGAGGCTGCAAATAGAGAAATTATGGTATGATCCAGGAAAAGCCAACTAGAAAAGCTGGATTCAAACCTGAACATCTGCTCCTAGTCAAAGTCCCAAAGTCTCAATTCTTCTGTAAGAAGTGATATAATATAGGGACTATTTCATTGGTTACTAGTTAGTCAAATACTCTTTTATTGTTATAAATTATAAATTAACATGAACGGCATAAATGATTGTTTTAACTCACTCTGGGGGGCTCCCAATAATAGCACGGTATCAATGTGCAACAAACTGTGATAAAGATAATGAACAGGGATTTTTGTACCTGGGACTAACACTCTAAAATTCCGTTAACCTCTAAAATTCACTCTGCAACCTGGTTACCATGTTCTCTTCTAAGCAACCTTCTCTGTTGCCTTTTAAGAGCAAATGAAGAGGAGAGATGGGAACACTTTAATTAGTCATGATCAACGCGCTCTTGGGTTTTATGCACAGTGCAGGCACTATCGTCTGTGCAAGCTGCTCAAATGGATTCATTTTCTCACTCTAATTTCCCGCAGGGCTCCCTGCTATACCCACTGGAAAGAAAGCAAAGCCCAACCCGCTGGGCCCTGCTAGTGCAAATCAACAAGGTCAACTTGCACCTTGTGGCAGAGATCATTTTACCTGCCATTTCCTTCCCCAACGGCAAAAAATGTTCACTCTGCTTTTTCTCATTGGTGCAGGTGAACCTGGAAAGACTCACATAAATTACACTGGATTTTTGAGTATCTGCTGGTGAAGGAAAGAGTCAATAGCTTATTGTCCAGACAGAGACAGGGGTGCCGTGGGGCCCCTTGGTCTTGCCTTGAGAGGTATTTGTCTATTAACAAATAAGGAAGAAGAAGGGTTCACATTGCTGTGTGTGCAGAAGCACCTTTACTGTACTGTCTCACCGTCCAAATTATGCACGTTTCAACATGAACCTTATAATCAGCATGTATGTGGTGAATTTTAATGGCACTGAGAACATAAACAGAATAATTCAGGCAGAAATCCAGATGCAGCAGCACACAGCTAAGTAAAAATACACACACATCACAGGTATTCAACATCAAACCTATCCATGGAGTTACCAATGGTGAAATAATGTTCCTCTAACCCACAACTTGGATCTGTATACCTTCACAAGTGCAGGTTTGAGCAGCTCCAGTTGGACAGATGCCAAGACGGACTTTGTGATTTGTACAGTATCCTTTGTTTGTTTAGTTTCTAAAGAGATGTCTTATTTTGTGTGTGTGTGTGAGCACGCACTTTATTTGGGCTTAGCTCTTCCAAAAAGTGCTTTGTTAGAGGTGTTTAACCTCTTCCAGCTGTATTCTTCAGAACGGACAATCACAGTTGGATGGGAGAAGGAGAGGCTACCTCAAGCCCATGTTTGATGAGAGGTCTGTGACTCAGTGGGCAGGAACCATCAGGACAGCTGGGGAGGGGCCTTGAAGCACTGGGGGAAGGATGGGGATACCACTGCCTGGCCTAGGCTCTGCTCCCCCCAGTGTGGGTAAGCTTGGCCACCCCCCTTTCTGACCCGAGCTTCAGAGTCCTCATCTGTCAAACCCTCAGAGCTAAAAAGTCTCTGAGGGTTAAGTGACTTTGTGAAGCATGTTGTGCCATGCAGAAGACCCTTTCCTCATCTACCACACTCAAGATCATTAGGTGGATAAAGCAGTTTGAAGCTGAGTTTCCAGAAACTCCAAGATTTGTCGAGAAGCTGGTGCCTCAGTCCTGGGCTCCAGGTATCTCCAGGGCAGAGGCAGGTGGATGGTCGCAGCTGTAGAAACCAGGCAGTCAAGTTAAGCTAAGGCCGCTGCCCTTGTTCTGTTCTTGCAAGTCTCAGACATGTGTCCAGTCATTGAACTATGTGCATGGTGAATGAGGAAAGTAGAAAAACAGAATCAAACAAAAGTACGCTTATCTGCCTGGCTCTATCATTCCTCCACCTTGAAATTACATTTACATACATAAAAGTAAAGAGAATCTTGTAATTAACACCTGTCTAGCTTCTAGCTTCAATAATGATCAATTCATGGCCAATCTTGCTTCTTCTAGACCTCCAGTGACTCCCCTCCCCAATTTCCCAGATTCTCCTCCTCCTCCTTTTTTTGGCTTTTCGTAAGTTCTCTTACAACAGTCTTACTGAGAGATGTCATATGCCATAAAATTCACCTACTTAAAGTATACAAAGATTCCAGTTGATTTTTTTATATTGACACAAATTGCCCATTTTTATGGTGTACAACATGATGTTTTAGTCACTGGAGCTAATCATAACATGCTTTACCTCACAGATTTATCATTTTGTGGTGGCAATGTTGTTAGTTATAGGGACTATGTGGCATAGGCCTCCTGTCCTCATAACTACTGGCTAACTGAAATTGTGTGTCCTTTGATCAGCTCCTCAGACTCTATAGAAGCAAATTCCCCAACATCAAATCATTTCATCCGTAGATATTTCAGTATGTACCTCTAAAAGGGGACTCCTGTTTTGAAACAGAAACACAATATCATCATCCCACCAAAAAAGTAATTCTTTAACATCATCAAATCTTTATATTTCCTTCATTTCCTATAATTCAGGACCTTATTTATTTGAATTGTCTTATCAATGTTTAATAGGCTCTATCTATTAATGTTTCTGATCAAAACTCTCCTCTCCGGACTGGTCCATTCAAAGTCCTTCTGAACATCGAATGTATTTATATCTCTGGTCCCACCCTGACATCCTCTCCATCCTGACATCTGTCTTTTCTTTTTCTATCTATTAAAAACCCTTGTACTTTCTAAGGCACAGCTAAAACAACATGATCCCCATATAGAGACGTCTAAATCATCACCCCAACAGAAGGAAAGACCCTTTCTCTCTCTAAAATTCTGGAACATTTCATGTTTTGCTCAGATAATCGAATTCCAATTTGATTCTAAGTTCTCTGAGTATCATGCCTTGTAATTTTTTGAATCTCCCAATAACTATTAGGGAAGTATTTTAGATACAACAGGTGTACAAAGTACTTAGCAATTGATTAATTTACATCTTGTCAGGTGCAGGAACCAAGACTTTTGCGGTGAGAAGCCATCAGCTTAGTCTCCTGTGCTCCTTTGTGTTACTCTGATCCCATATGAAACTAATTTTTCCAGCTTCGACAGTCTTATTCCTGTGTGTGTGCAGGGGCGTGGTCAGTGACTGATTTCACTAAGGGTTTTTTTGTTCATCTGTTTAAACAGAACAACAGAACATGTGAAAACGAAGCAATGGTGAGGTCAGTCCGTGATTCCTCCCCCCATGGGAATGTGACTTTAAAGACTCACTGGGAAACTTCTGTAAGCTAGGTGAGAAGTTGCTTGGAAAAGGGCCCCCTCCAAAGAAAGCAATTTTATGAGGCTTGAACCATTGGAAGAATGGACTTGCAGCCTATGAGGCAATGGACATAGGGGCGCTGAAGACAGATACCCATACTGCCACAGTGATTGGATCATGTTCCAAGCTGCAAGTCTATTGCATCTCTTTGCTGGTAAGAGGGAGAATACGTTAAATTCTAACATACAGCAGAAAAGGAGAGACCAACCGTGTTTTCCATAATATAATATCAAAATCCCATTAGGGTCCCCAAACACGTTCTCTCAATGATGACCACCCTTAGTAACTACAGAATGGCTACAAACCGAAGGATCTTCACACGCATACACAGCATAAATGAGTGTGTTATGTTTTTAAGTTGGTAGTGATGTGTAGAGGCACCTGATAGTTCAGTTAAAGGGCGAGTGGTGAGAGTGAGGGAGAGAGGGAGAGCGCGGGAAGGGGGGGAAGCACATACAAGCACACGCAATATGGACATCAACATTTAAGGGCAGCAAGATGTCCAGGGACTTTCTACTTGGTCCTGATTTCTCCACTGAAATGTATTTATGTGGCTTGAGGAAACAATATCTTATCAGGCAGAAGTCATAATTTTCTTAGACTGATTAAAAAAGATGATCATTAATGGGTTTTCATCGGCATAGAACAAAATAGCTTTAAACTTAATTATTTACATCTTATACAAATTATAAGATGCATTTTAAATACTCTTTGTTATCACTGAAAGGTGTTGCCATACTTCCTCTGAAAACCATTATCCCAGGATCTGGCTCAAGTCTTGTTAAGATCCTTCAGAATGGGATGAACTATAAATATTTAATCGCATCTTTTCTACAGTTTCTTGAAAACCAATTTTGAAAAGCCCTGGGGTGTTAACAGTGATCAAATTATGAAATAAACCTTTTTTTTTTTTTTTTGCTTGCAACAGAAAGGAAGTTCCTGGCTCTTTCAACAGAAATAAGGTAAAACTCTGAGGTCACACCAGATTACTTCACAAAGAGGCTGTTGTTTTTGTACCTCCTAAGTGCCAGAGGGAAAATGGAGAGAAAAGACAAATCTGAGGATAAAATATGCCCTTGTACCAAATAAAAATATGTTTAAAAAGAGCTTGCATGAAGAGATATTGAGAACAAAACTATCCCGCTTCTTTAAAATGTTATTCAAATTTGTAGGTCAAGGTGAAATGGTTGTGGGCCAAGGCAGGTTTGAGATAAATGGTATAAATAAAGGCAATTAAAATACAGAGGTGTTCAAATAGAATCTAATCAGCAAAATTCACAGGAGTATTTAGAACTAATTATAATATATCTGTTCGAATAATTATCTGAAGTAGCAACTGATATCACAGTTATTTAAATATCAAATACCATAGCAGATTTTCTAGCTATCAGGTAAAAGCTGCAGAATCAAATCAAATTTCCTGATGCTAAACTTAAAATCATTAGAAAACTTGGGACATATACTACACCTCGGAGCTTTATAAAGTAAGAGACACAAGCTGCTCAGTCAGTGTTGCTATGCGACAAATGTTTACATCACACATTTCTGTAGGAGGAAGGAAAATTACAGGTTCTTACCAAGTAATCATCAGGCTTGATGCCAAAAAGTTCTCTGAAATATCGGAATGCTAATGGAGCATATGTCTTAAATCTGAAGTCTGGGTAGTGATGTGCTGGGGTCAGATTGCTCCCTTCACTGAAGTTAAAATATCGAAGAGAGAGAAAAAGAAAGAAATCATTAGCAAAAGACAGTTTCAACTTCAAATACTACCCCTATTACTTGGGCCAATTTCACCTCTAGAAAAATCACTCACTGATAGTGAGTCTCTCAAAGTTCATATCAAAGGCCAAGGTCATCAGGTCAAAACAGATGCTGACTCGAGGAGGATCACTCTAAGCAGGCAGTACCTGCCATCCCCATCCCAGTGTCTCCAGCCTGGAAATTCTTCATCTCTCTTTGCCTCCTTCCTGGGAAAATTACTGTATCTCCCCCTGTGAAATCACACTGTAATATGAGTAATAAGACCCAGGGCTTAGTTTGCATAGCAAGCTTAAAATGCATTTTGGGGGATGGGCACAGGGGCTCACACCTGTAATTCCAGCACTTTGGGAGGCCAAGGAGGGTGGATTGCCTGAGCTCAGGAGTTGAAAACCAACCTGAGCCAGAGTGAGACCCCGTCTCTAAAAAATAGCCAGGCGTTGTGCTGGGCACCTGTAGTCCCAGCTACTGGGGAGGCTGGGGCAAGAGAATCAGTTGAGTCCAAGAGTTAGAGGTTGCTGTGAGTTATGATACCACCACACTCTACTGGGAGCAACAAAGTGAGACTCTGTCTCAAAAACAAACCATAACATTAGAAAACAAAATGCATTTTTTTTTAAACCATGAACTTTGGATATTTTATAAACATTTTTAACTAGGAATAAGTAAAATAATTCTTAAAATATCCTACACCATTGGAGAGAACCATCATGCTGGATGAGACCTCAATCTGAACTCCTCCTTATATTTATGTATTCCAAAAAAGAGACCCTAATCATTTAAAAAAGATTAAAACATGATTTTCATTTCCAAATATACCATCCTTCCCCCCCTTTTCTGGGTTTATTTTTGAAAAATTGATTGTAAGAGGGACTTTACCTAACAAATGCAATCAGTGTAACCTGGTTTTTTATACCCTCAATGAATCCCCAACCAAAAAAAAAAAATTGTACATAATATTTATGATCTATAAAATAAAGAATAAGCCAATGAATACCCATGAACCCCAAACACTGCTTAAGAAAAATAACATTATCCATACAACTGAATTCCCTTCTGTACTTTTTACTGATCATACACATATTTAGAGACATCTGTTGGCCCGAGTTTTGATATTTATTAATCTCATCCTTTTTATTCTTGGACTTTACACAATGTTATATTTTTTTGTGACCTCAGAAAACACCTAATCTACTCATACCTAAATTTTTCAGTGTGAAAATTAGAACAATGCAATAGAATTTTATGTAAAGGTTCAAGATCTCTTTCTACTTCACTCTAGGTAGGACATTGAAGGCCTATACAAATTTATCACGGTCTTTTTTTTCATGGAGACCATATAAATAAGACTTTGCCAATAAAAAAAAAGTAAGCAAGCATACAACAGATGCTTGAAATCTATACAATTTAAGTTGGTTGAGGTCACTCAGATTTTTACATCATTGCCTCGCACATTGTAGACATACAAGTGTTTGTTGAGTAAAAGAATGAGTTTTCATTTTTCATTCATTTCATTTCATACTATTACAGTAAAGTTGATCAGTCAGATTTTTACATCATTGCCTCACACATTGTAGACACACGAGTGTTTGTGGAGTAAAAAAATGAGTTTTCATTTTTCATTCATTTCATTTCATACTATTACAGTAAAGTTGATCCTTACATGGCAATTATGTTCAAAAATGAATATATAAGGCAAACATTCAGCAGAGTAAAAAAAAAAATCCCCTCTGAAAAGGAAATAACTATTCAATATATTCAGTACAACCAGTTTTCCCTCCTACGTCACGGTTCCGGATGACTGTTCTTTCGGTGAGTAAAGAGGAAGAGTCGGCTTGTGTTGCTAGGGGACATCATCTTATAATAAATGGCTATCGGCAGGGCCAGCATTGCACTCAGGCAGCAGCCAGGCACACACACAGGGAGGGTGATGCGGGCACTCTGACTCACTGAGACAATAGCAGTCATGTCTGTCGCAGGCTCGCTGTATGAGCGGCCCCCAAATCACCTGCTCATTTAAATGGTGGTGGTTTCTCTAAGCAAGTATAGCTGCATATACACAATGTACGCAAGATGCCTCAGCAGTGTGTCCAGATATTTTCTCCGGGTGATTCTAGAATGATTCTAGAACTTATACGATATGAAATAATTTATAAATATGGATTATATAGAAATAAAGGGTAAAAACAACAATGCTTGAAGTGGTGACCTCTGACATCCTTCCTCACTTTTGTAAGCAAGTACAAATGATCACAATTCCTTAGATGCTGAAACGGGCTGCTTTCATTTCCAATTACTTATTCTACTCTCTTTTTCACTTTCTGACTCACGTGAGGTAATTCATTCTATCAGAGCAGATTTCCTTCCACACTACACAGGCAAGATAAAACACCCATTTTCTATTAAGAGGAGTTTCATTCTTATGCAATTGGGGCCCAACGTCTATCAAGAGGATACTGTATTTGCTGTTATTATTTTTGTTTTTGGTTAATGTTGAGCTTCTTGGGTTATTCACCTTTCCCTGAAGCTTCCATTAATAATAATAATTTTCCTTGGATTCACATCTCCCTGACAACTGTGGCTCACTGGGTCATGGTGTGAAAGGAGAGAGTTAGGTTGCTCTGAAGATGAGACAGACACACATAAATGTACATACAGCAGAACCATCCTCGGGCAAAGAAGGAGGATATTTATTTCTTTAGGAATATACCTTGACAACAGGTTTAAAAAGCCACTAAATCCAAACGTATAATCCTAGCACTCTCGGGTGCTGAGATCCCAGGGCAACAGAGTAAGACTTTGTCTCAAAAAAAAAAAAGTAAATACATAAACATAAATAAATAAAAAGCCACCAAATCTGTAAAAAAAAGAAAGAAAAAAATCAACCTAACTTGGGACCACATTAAGATACAAAGAATGGCATGGGTCAAGCTTGCCTGTATGGGACAATCAATGAATTATACTTATATAAATGGAGAAGATGAAAAGGGATGGGCATAATAGTTAACAGCAGCATTGTGCAGAATGGCAATTTCTTCATGGCATAATTAATTGATTGCTGATGGTACACAATTTCTTTCTTTCTTTTTTTTTTTTTTTTGCAGTTCGGCCAAAGCTGGGTTTGAACCCGCCACCTTCTTCATATGGGGCCGGCGCCCTACTCGCTGAGCCACAGGTGCTGCCCACAATTTCTTTTCAAGACAGGACCTCAATGTGTTGCCCAGGCTGGGGTGTAGTGGTGTTTGTTTAGTCTCAAACCTCTGGACTCAAGTGATCCTCCAACTTCAGCTTCCCATGTAGCTGAGAGTACAGGTGTGTACCACCACATCGAGCTAATTTTTAAATTTTTTTGTAGAGCTGGGGGTCTTGCTTGTTGACTAAGGCTGGTCTCAAACTCCTGGGCTCAAGTGATCCTCCTGCCTCAGCTTCCAAAATGTTGGGATTATAGGCACGAGCCACAGCACCTGGCCGACGTTATACAATCTTGACTCTTATTGTACGAATGAAGAAAAGCATTCATAAATAGTGGCTCCTATAAATTAGGTTCATAATACATCACTATTTTCTGTTTGCTTTTTTTCCCTAGATATATTTTGTCTTATGAATTTGGTTGTCCTTTGATTAATATTAAGACTAGGTTATACTCTCCTAAGCCGCACTGGATACCCTGTGTGCTAGTTAAGAAAATGGGTTTTATAGCCCAGGGAGAAATGGGTTCACTCCATGTCTTGAGTTTCACTAGGCCCATTATTGAGCATCTTCAAATAAAGTGGCTAAGTGAATAGAAAGTGAGGAGGAGTGGGCCCGGCGTGTAGATATCTCTCAGTACGTTTGGATGATTGAGGCTGTATGATGGGCATCAGCCCAGAGTTAAATACTTACCATGAAGAATGAGTTGACCACAATTAAAAAAAAAGAAGAAAAATAAAATGTCAAAATGGACATATATTTGCAAATTATATGACAGACAAAGGGCTAATCTCCCGGTATAAAAAGCTTCAGTATACTGCATAAAAGACCAAGAAATTAATTTTAAAAAACAGCCAAGGATATGATCAGGAACTTTATAGAAATGGAAATATATGACTGATACATACAAAAAGATGTACAAACTTGTTCATAATAAAACAAATGTCACTGAGAGACCATAAGATTGTTGAAAATCTAAAACTCTGATATAGCTCAAGGAAAACCGGCACCTTGAAACATTATTAGTGGGAATGTAATTTGGTGCTTTTCCGAGGGGGATGTTTTCATAACTTCTATCTAACAAATGTACCTAATTCTCTGATCCACCAAATACATGCCTTCATGTTACCCTACAGATCAACTTGTCTATGTGCAACACAACTATGTGTACATGGTTACTCACTATGATAGTCCCAAACCACTCCTTGCAAGAGGACTGGTCAAATTAATTATGATTCAGCTATATAATGGAATATTATACAGCACTAAAAAAGAGTAATGAGGATGCCTATTATGTACTGACATGGCAAGATCCCTAAGGTAAATTAAGTGAAGGATGATGCAAAATGCTGCATATGTCATGCCACCACTTGATTAAAAAAAAAAAAAAGTTATTTGGATATGCATATGCATTAAAAAAAATCCTTGAAGGAAAAACAAGCCACTAGGAACAATGATCATTGCAGCTGAACACTGGTTAATAAAAAGCATAGGAACAAAAGGAATACTTGTCACAGTATTCTTTTTAAAAACAGGACAAACCCTATTATGTATTATCATTCATAAAATTCAGTAATTTTTAAAAGTTAGAGGTTAAAAGCCATAAACTTATCCCCCACCCCCAGCGCTCTCCAGGCCCAGCACCTTGGCACAGTTTGTTTACCTCTGCATATTTAAGAATATGAATTCTTATGAATACAAAATACCAGTTTGACTTGGATGAAGCTCTAGGGAAGGAAATGCAAATTGATGAGATTGCTGGTCCCTGCTTGACCCTGATATTTGTCAGGATCTACCATGCACAGGAGCAAGATCAAGATCAAACAGCAAGTACAGCAAGGATCAGCCAGCAGACACCAACCTGGGTTTTCTGAGGCTTCAGGCCGGCAGCCCTACTGTGCATGAGTGTGGGTGTGAGTCCACAGACTCTCCTGGGCACAGATACCAAGTGCTTAGCAACTTCTACGCGTGGCAGAGCTGCCAGGTGCTAAAGTTTCCTGCAAGTTTTCCTTGCCCTGAGCCTGGAATTACCCGCCATGTAACTGTACCCAGATTCTAGATTTAGACTTCAAATATGAAGTCTGAAGAGGAGCAGACTTCTTCACAGTTTGAGGTTTACCTTATGTTTCTTCAATGCATTTATGTAAAGGGGGGGCCCCAAACCCTCATTTTTTTTGTCTTGGCATAAATTGAGGCTTAGAAAATTTTACCTATGGGGTTTTGGGCAGTAGTTTTAGATGTCTGGATCCCATGGGCCAGTAAAATTTCAACAATAAAAATCTGGAAGCCAACACTGGGTTTTCCAGCTTTATATGGGCACGAACCTAAACAAACACACTATGCTCCCTATCGTGTCATAAAAGGGTATCTTCATCCCCAAAAAGGAGGAAGGAATTTTGAATAAAGGACAGTTCTTGCTCTATCTTGTTCTTTCCCCCTTTATTTCACCAAGGAGCCATTCAAGTTTGATCATGGGCCAACTCTGGCATTTTGACATTCGCCTCTTCTGAGTAGAGTCCATTTTTGAACTCTTGCCTTAGTCTGAAAATACATAAATTAATGGAAATTTATGTTTCAAATTACACAATGTTTAAGCTTGAGCCACCCTCTAGAATTCCCCATTTAGCAGATAAGAAAATCAAAGACTAGGGAGGACCCGCAATGGTCCAAACTGGTCAGGAACAAATAAGATTGGAAGATTAGCTTCCTACCAAAACAGTGGAAAAGTCATAAGCAGATAGTCTATCTTAACTTAGACCTGACCTTCCTCTGTCAGTCTTCCTTTTCAGGATTCAGTTACAGCTCTCAGGGTGCTCCCTGCTCAAATATGCCAATTACTTTTCCTTGAGGCCCTGGCACCTCAGGGTCAGGTGGGTAGAATTTCACTTATGAAAGCTTTGATTACATAGGTGGCATTCTCATCTGTATGTACTATGACCGTCACAGCTTTGTTTATATGGTTTTAGAAACTTTATAACCAAGTACTATTTTTGTTGGCACTGGACTGAAAGATTTGGTGATGAACAATGGTGTAAAACTAATTTAGCATCTCAAAGATGCTCAGAGGATTCAGTTCTGGAGCTGAGACCCAGAGCTTTGTCGTTTGCAAGGCAGCATTTTTCTATTTGGTAAGCTTCTGTTGTTTCAAATTATAACCATCAGTAATGGGCTTAAGGACTTTTGACAAAACTAGTAGGTCAACAACTCCTGGATGCTAGCAATGGGTGTCACTAAAGCATGCTAAATTCCCTCTCTTTTGTTTAGGGAGCATGACAATATCCCCTGTGACGTACAGACGTCAGACAGAAAAATTTAAGTGGCAATACAGTTGGACAAGTGACGCTATAGTCTAGTAACAAACTACTGGTAAAACCTACTCTTCAAGCTGGACCTTTGTAAGTAAGGGTCTAAGAAGCAGCTTGAGGTATTACTAACTGCTTCTGCCAATTCTGGCAAGGTGGAGATGGCTTAGCTCACACACACATTTTATGTTACTCATGAAATAAAATTGATGCTCTCTCTTGCCAAATTAGATAGTGCTCTTGAATGGAAAAACCAAACCAAACCAAAGACATATTCTTTGCTGGTGCCAACCTCCCTGTGCTGAGCACTTCTGTGATGGGTACACATGAGCTGCATTGAATAACAGGAGGCTACACTATCTTTTTAGGCCAATCAGCTAACAGCCAATCTTTTAAATTCAGCATCTGAATACTGCTTAAATTCCAAAACTAAATACAATAAAGCATTCTGGGATATCATAAATTGAGAACATGTGACATCATTGATTGTCTAAAGGTTAAACTTCCTAAGAAATTATTATACTGGAAAATTGCACCTGGAAGGCAATTTCAAATGAAGTGTTATATGAACATAATATGAGGTGCATGTGATTAGTCTTTTACTTTGAACTAAAGGCAGAGGTATATAACCTTTATAGGAAATTAGTTTCTCCCCATTCTCACCACATATATGCCGAATAAATATTTAAATTGTTTTGACTTGAAGGGGTATCATATTATCATTTTGCCCCAAAGCAGGCAAATCTCCTGTTCCACCCTGAGAAGGCAATACCGGCAGTTCAGCTGCATGAACATCAAACCTGGTACGGAATGTCAGTATAGATCAGGGGTTGGCAATCTTTTTGTATAAAAGGCCAGATAGTAAATATGGGGCCACATTCTGTGTGGCAATTGCTCAACTCTGATGCTGTTGTGGAAAAGGAGCCACAAACAATTCACAAATGACTAGACACTCTGTGTTCTAATTAGACATTAAGAGCAGTGAGCCAGATTTGTCCCGTGGGCAGTAGTGTGCTAATCCATGGTATAGAGAGACTCGTAGATGAGTTTATCTCAGCATGCCTTGACATGTAGCCAGTCGAACCTGTAATATCGAGCAATGATATTTGCAATGTTTATGTCTGCAGTCTCCAACTCTTTGGGCTAAAAACTGTTACTGGTCCGTGCCTGTTAGAAATCAGGCCATACAGCAGGAGGTAAGTGGCAGGTGAGCAAGTGAACCTTCATCTGTATTTACAGCTGCTTCCCATCTCTTGCATCACAACCTGAGCTCTGCCTCCTGTCAGATCAGAGGTGGGATTAGATTCTCACAGGAGTGCGAACCCTATGGTAGACTGCCTGTGCAAGGGATGAAATCTAGGTGCTGTTTCTTCCGAGGATCTAATGGCTGATGATCTAAGGTGGAACTGAGGCAGCATGATACTAGTGCTGGGGAGCGGCTGCAAATACAGATTATCGTTAGCAGACAGTTTTAACTGCACAGAGACCACAATAAGTTAATTGCTTATAGACTCATTCAAAACTCTAACCCCAGCCTCTGGTCCATGGAAAAGTTGTCTTCCATGAAACGAGACCCTGGTGCCAAAAAGGTTGGGGACTGCTGACTTATACGAACCTTCAACATGCATGTTTGCTTGCCATTTAAGATAATGTTTTACCTTTGCAATACTTCTGTGGAATTCTCTCTTCCAATGAGGGTACAGCTTAGCTATCCAAATAGACCCTGAAGAGTGCATCGATCAAACCCAAGGACAGTCTGTTTTCTGTAATGATCCTCACATCTAGCTAAACTCCTATTTCATAAATGAGGAGATTAAAGTGTATGGGCTTAAAAAAATTTTTTAGTTACATAATCATTCTAGAATATGGAAAAATATTTCAAATTTTATTGCCATTTTAAACTATTTAAAAATAGTTTAAAAGGTAGCGTTAGTTTCTCCTGGAGAGGAGAAGAGACTACAATTGGCTCTCAGAAGGCCAAAGAGGCAGATCTAGGTCCATAATTCTAAGATAAAAGCTGGATATTTTTCCTGATTCAATAAAGCAGAAATACCATTTTGTTTTATCACCACAGTGCAAAGAAAAACAAGTTTTAGGGCCAGCCACTCTTGAGTCCATTTATTGGCTATTTGGCCGGGGGTTTAATGACTTAGGGCCTTAATTATTTCATAGGTCAAATAGGTGTTTTTGGTAAATATGAAGGATACTAATTGTAAGCTAATATTATATATCATATAAATAATATACTATAGCAATAAAACAATGCTTGGTTCTTAGCTGGTACTTAAAAATCTTTGTTCCCTTTGCTGTCTCAAGTTTATATTCACACGTACAAACATTATTGACTATCCTCTCTTTTCTTTAGCTTATCAATATAAGAAACCTTATCAACATTCTTGAGCTTTTGATCGCAGCACAGAATTTGTGGTCAAAATATATTAAGAAATGGTCATGGTTCTCTTGTCTACTTTGTGATTATGGAAGATTATGAAACCAGATAGTTAAGAGAAATTTTTATATCCTCTTTCAACCCTTAAACACGTCCAGGGCTTTTGTCATCTATAAAATGAAATAATCCATAGAACAAATATGTACATGATATCTAAAAATAACTGGAAAACTTTGAAATAAATAAATAACACAATGTATTTGGTTGCTAAGGGAAACAGATTCTGGAGCTTCAGAGCAGTAAGCAATAAATGAAAACATTTAAGTGCTTCCAGTAATTAGTTCTATGACCCTGGCAGATTCATTGGATTTTTGAGCCACTGGAGACCTCAGAATGTTTCAGGTGCTTACAGCCAGGGCCTGTCCTGTTCACCTTCCCCTACCCTCACTCCCATATAAATATGGGGCGGGGGAGCATTATTTGACAGATTTATTTAGTTATAATTAATATACAATAAACTGTACAATTTGTTAAATTTTCGCTTGTGTATACACCTGTGAAAACATGGCCACAATTGAGATACCAAATTTAGGGGCTTTTGATTGCTATCGTAATTAATTAGCTTACTGGCAGGGCTTGGGGGGGGCACCTCTCATGAAATTTGGGATCTTGCACAAAGAGTTGTCTCATCCAAAAGAATCAATAGCACCTCTACTGAGAACACTGAGCCCAAGCAAGCCCTTTGCTAAGCCCATGAAGAAACGGAGTCCAGATGAGGAAACTGACGCAAGATCAATATGAGCTTCCTTTGTTTTCATGCAAATACCTCTGGAGAGCATATGTTACTTAAAGAAACAATACAGTGTTTGCTAAAGAAATTCTTGGCCTGAAACAAACATCTGATATCATATTGACACTTAAAAGCTGTAAATACTCTAAAATGGTATATCTTAAATGAATCCGTGGATGCCTCCAAATAAGGGCAAGCCAGCTGGCTAGCTCCTCCACCAGTGGCATGTCCATTGCCAACTACTTTGGATGACAAAGTGAAGGCCAAAGCTGCTAAAGTGCTTACACTTTGGCTTCTTACACCTGAGGAGAAGGTGGAAAATATCATCATTTTCCTTAATCATAATGATGCAGGAGGCCTACGGTCCACGAACAAAAGAGGTGTGTGTGCTCAGAAAGTGCCCTTAAGTACAAGGTGGATGAGGACCTCGTTTATGTAATTCTTGTTGTAAAGCATCTCATACAGTGTCATGTATAATTTAATTGCTAATAGATAAATTTTGGTATATAAAATACTCATTTAAAATAATGTATTAGCTTTATTAGTTATAATAGCCTAGTATACGTACTAACTCCAAGAACAAAATTTGCTATCTACGGAATGATTATCAATCTAAAATGGCAAGTAATGTGCTGGCCAGAGGTTCTCAAACTTTTATATGCTTAGAAGTACCTGGAGAGCTTATTAAAACAGATTGCTGGTGGCACCCGTAGCTCAGTGGGTAGGGCGCCAGCTACATACACCAAGGCTAGAGGGTTCAAACCTGGCCCAGACTAGCTAAACAACAATGACAACTGCAACAACAACAAATAGCTGGGCATTGTGGCAGGCGCCTCTAGTCCCAGTTACTCGGGAGGCTGAGGCAAGAGAACTGCTTAAACCCAAGAGTTTGAGGTTGCTGTAAGCTGTGATGCCACAGCACTCTACCCAGGGCAATAGCTGAGACTCTGTCACAAAAAAAAGAAAACAGATTGCTGAGTCCCATCTGCAGAGCTTCTGATTCAGTTGGTCTAGGATGGAGCCTGAGAATCTCCATCTCTAATAAGTTCCAGGTGATGCTGATGCTGTGGGCCTGGGGACCTTATGCTTAGGCAATGGGCTCCCCAAGTCCCAGCAATAGCCACCTATGTTGAATGGGTTTTTAACCACCCACCTTCAGCTGTAACTGCTCTCAGTCCCGAACCCATGTCACCATACTTTCACGTAAGTCCTCCATTCCTCTTGTTCTTTGTAGCCCCTACCCCCCAAAATAAGGTTGAAATGTCAGGATAGCAGCCCTAGAAGAGCCTGAGAGCTTGAATACCTACAAACACATGTACAAAAGTCATGAGTCTAAATTTTTTTTTTTTTTTGGAGACAGAGTCTCATTATGTCGCCGTCGGTAGAGTGCCAGGGTGTCACAGCTCACAGCAACCTCAAACTCTTGGGCTTAAGCAATTATCTTGCCTCAGCCTCCCAAGCAGCGGGACTATAGGTGCCTACCACAACGCCCAGCTATTTTTTGTTGCAGCTGTCATTGCTGTTTAGCAGGCCCAGCTAAGGGTGCTGAGCTGAGCCCAAAATTTTTTACCAAAAGATTAGGATAAACTCATGATATCCTGGCTTTCGAGGGAAAAAGAATGTAGTTAATACACACTTTGGGGTGGGGGGAGGATAAACAGACTATTAAAGTCAAACACAGAGAAAATTTCCAACTACAGAAAGAAGTGTCATGAGCAGGGACTCTAGTTCTCCTGGTTGCTAGTGGACCCTGGAGAAGCAAACTTCCAAAGTTCCAATAGACCAACTCTATTCTTAAGTTAAGCGCATTTAAACCAAAACTAGACTGTCTGGGTTCATAGCTGATTTTTTAAAATGTCTGGGCTGGTTGGTGACTACGTGGGAAGTTACCGCACATTCACCTAAAGGTTTTATGTTTTAGGCAGTTGACACCTGAACACAGAGATAAATGTGTAAATAGCCTTCTTCTGAAGAATATTTATTTATTTATTTATTTTTTGGCTGGGGCTGGGTTTGAACCCACCACCTCCAGTATATGGGGCCGGCACCCTACTCCTTGAGCCACAGGCACCGCCCAAGAATTTTTTTTAAATAAAGCAATAAGAATACTAGTGTTAGGAGTCACCTTAGCCACTCTCACCTAAGCCCCAGAATAAATAACAAAATTCTGAAGAGAAGTATTTATTTGAAACATAAATGTGTCTGAAAAGTCAATTTTCATAGCCCCAAAGACAAAATAATTATCCCAAGTCTCCAAATTAAATATCTTTATTTTTATTTTCTAGACCATTTTCTTGAAACATCCTGTCAGTTGTGGTAACATTTCCCATTTAGTAATGATTACTTCTTCTCTTCCTAAATGAAGATAGTTATAGACTTTTAAATTTATTTATTTATTTTGTTGCGGTAAAACAGACTGCAACAGAGAACTTGCCATCTTGACCATTTTTAACTGTATGCACATTATGTGAATTTACACTGTTGTGCAACCAGCCTGGCATGGTTCCTGATACCTGTAATCCCAGCACTCTGGGAAGCCGAGCGGGGAGGTTCGCTTGAGGTTGGGAGTTTGAGACCAGCCTGAGAAAGAGCAAGACCCTGCATTTACCAAAAATAGAAAAACTGGCCGAGCGTTGTGATGGGTGCTTGTAGTCCCCGCTACTTGGGAGGGTGAGACAGGAGGATTGCTGAAACCCAGGACTTTGAGGTTGCTGTGAGCGAGGCTGATGCCGCAGCACTCTAACCTGGATAACGGAGTGGAACTGTCTCAAAAACCCCCCAAATTATTGTGCAACCACAAACACAAATGATAAAAGCTTAAGGCAACATGTATGGGTAATGTTGGTGTTTCTGCAAATACAGTGTCAAAACAGCAGAATTCTCACACATTTTCGAGAGGAAAGTTAAAGTCATCACAAAGGAAGAAGAGGGAGGAGCTGTAAGACTGGATTCACATGCCAGGCCCAGTTGTGAGCCCACCAGGCCTATTTTTATACATTACGGATAACAAAAACCTAGCAGGAGTCTGCTTCATGGAAGCCTTCTTATTCTAAACCCGTGGCAGACATTACTCCATGGTTATTGCATTCTTTCCCGCTGAATCTCAAAAGCCTTCTCCACATGGTCTTCCAGGCATTCGCCACGACTATTTACAGTGGGCCCATAGATGATGCCCACTTGTCATCTCCATATACTGCATGGCCTCCTGACGCAACAGGCAGGGAAAGTAACAAGCACCTGAACTGCTGTGAGCTCGCCAGATGACCAACATACAAATTAGTACATGTAAACACGGGCATGGTAGGAAAGTCCTTCAATAGGAGGTTGTCACACAAATGTTCTTACCTGGGGAGGAACACACTTTCCACCACATAAAAGTCTTGCATGAGAACATCTCGTTCCGGCTTGGAAGTGAGATTACCCACCGTGTAGCCTATTCCCAGCTGAATAGCACCTTTAATAGCGGATGATGCAGTCTGCGAAGGAAACAAGGGTCTCAAGGTTAGGGCCTTGTATGATGTTGCAAGCAACAAAAACAGCAGAGGGAGGTTGGCTTTTCTTTCTTGTTCCTAAACAATGAGGAAACTGAGGTTTGAGAAGATGATAGGTGATTTCTTTTGATGGAGAATCTATTCCAAATATTAAGCATCCTCTTTTTCAGGAAATTATTTGTTGTGCTAGTCTTTCCAGCATGTGTATGTGGCTAAGGCTAAGTTCAAGTCCAATATGCCCATCTTTCTTTGATTAAAAACTTAGAAACTTGGTAGAACACTTTCAATCTACAGCATTATAATTTCTGCCCCAAACTAAATGGTACAGATACTTTAAAAAATCAGAATGTATGTAACATACATGCACCTATGGTTTAGTAAGAGTATTTTCTCTTCATAAGAAATAAGAGAGCAAAACATTATTTGAATCCATAACCAAATTTTCCAATCTGATCTGTGCTAAAACATATAGCATTGGGACACCAGTAGAGTAGAACCTTCAGAAAGGACCACTTCCTCCCACTGACCACCTCCTTAAGTGGCCTGGACATATACCACACAGACTCCATGAAAGTTTCTCATGTTGACCACCTTTATATGTTGGCCAGTTTGTTACAGCCCCTTGGCTGGTCAACTTATAGAGGTTCTACTGTAAACTGGAAATAGTTAAACCGATGTAATGTTAACTCAGAGAATAACTGTCATATAGTATGTGTGTATATGTATGTGTATACAGATACAAAGTTTAACCAACATAATAAGAGAAATAACAGAATAACTCAATTTAGGAAAATGAGAATGTATTCTTCTTCATGGAGAAAGTGGGTCATACGTTTTATGCCCTGCAGGACCTAATGTAATACCATGTACACAGTGGAGCTAAATACTTAAGATAGTGTTTCTTAACCAGGAACATGGGGCAACGTCTGAAGACATGTTTGGTAATCACAACTGGGTGGGGGGTGACATCTGGTGAGCAGAGAGGCGGTGAGTGCTGCCCACATCTTACATTGCACAGGGCAACCCCCACCACAAAGAATTCTGCAGCCCAAGATGTCATGACTGAGGCTAAAAAACCCTGACTTGAATGAATGTAATAAAGATCATCCATTTTATAGAAAATAATTTCTTTTTGAATTAATATTTTCGCTTAGCAAATCCAAGACGTGGCCCTACCCTTCCCACATGCTTTATCCTTTTTTAATTTCTTCACACTTTTAACACCCAAGAACACCTCTTTTTCCTTGAAAAAAATCTCTCCTCTTGATATCTGCGATAGAACATGGTCCTGGGACCACCTCCAGCTTTTCTGATGGTCTCTCCTGTTATTTCTATACTGACTTCTCATATTCTATTTGGTGTAACTGTAGTGTCCCTAAAAGTTTGGCCCTTGACCCTCAGATCTTAATTACCCAGGAAGCCAAAACAAATGCCGTTTCTATGCATAGGACTCTCAGATCTTGTTGATCTATGTGAATGCTGCTCTGTCAACACAGGCAGTACCTACAGAACTAGACTAGTATCTTACAAACTCTCTACCTCACCTTCAAGACTCTGGCTCTCTCTCCCATAGCACTGTAATCTTCAGTCACCTAAACCTGAACCTCAAATAGACCACATCTAGAACAGGGCTGCTCTTCAAAAAAACCTTGTTGACTTGGCCTGAAATGCCATGCCTGATCGATACTGGTCAGTCACCTCCACATACAACTAGTAATTTTATTTTCCCAATAATGACATCATTTAATGGCTTTGCTTATTCCAGTGTAAATATTATGTCATCCTTAGTGTGAGGACAACAATCTATAGTCCCGAAACGTCAGGTGGGAGGAAAATGTCTTGGTGTTTTTGCTTTTTCACATGCTGCTTATTTAAGATCCCAGGGTAGAAAGACAGCAAAAAATCGAGACTTAAGCCCACAGTGCATCTAGCGCTTTAAAAAAAGTTTGCTATTTTGGTATTTCTTCTCTGAGCTCTGCAATGCCACCAATTGGCATCAGTGACCTTTTGTACTGGTAGCTCTGACTTCTACCGACTGAAATGGATTTTCCTCATTGCATAAAAATTCAAAAGCCATCTCTTCTCCTGTCTATCACTCAGAGTGATATGGCACAAAACATTCTGAGCCCGGCCTACCTGCAGACACACAGGCTTTCAAAATGCTTTGTCCACCCTGCAACCCCTCCCTGATTCTGCTTCCCACAGCTACCTATATTTCTGGTCAATTCAAAGAATCACCATGGTAACTGTCTTGTTAACACTTCTTGGGCTGGAATCATCTGTTAATCAAACAGAGGAGCCAATGCTGTGTTGTCCCTGCCCCAGTGGGAGAAGGCAAAGTTCTGACTGGTCTATACTTGGTGTTCTCAAACTGTAGGGAACACAGGAATCCCTGGGGACACTTACTAAAGCAGATGATGGGTCATATGCTCAGAATTTCTGATCCAGAAGGCCTGGGGTGAGGCCCTATAATTTGCTCTTATTCTAAGGAGCACCTAGAAACATATTTCTTATATAAGAGTAAGATTTTAGTCCCTGAAGGAAATGAGATTTTGGAAAGGAACCTGCTGACATCTGTTTAATTAAACCAAAAAAAAAAAAAAAAAAAAAAAAACAGACTTATAATAATATTACTTCCCTTTCAGATTACTTAAAATTCAAGTGCTCTGATGGGAGAAATAATAAAAGTAGTTATTAATCTTTTTGAACAACTAATTTGTGCCAGAGCACTTGACATATGGATAACAACAATTATAATCACAATCTATCATAATCATAGCACATGTTTACTGAACAGCAGGCACTGTTCTAAGTGCTTTCTGGTTATATGAACTCTTTCATCCTCGTGATGACTCTACAATTTGGGCACTATTATTATCCTTGTTTTATGGACTCAAGAAGGTTTAGCAACTTCCACAAGGTCACACAAGTAGTGAAGAGGTAAAGCTGGGACTCACCCCTGGGAAGGCTGGCTCAGAGTCTCCGTTATAAGCAAGCATAGTCTGCTGCTGCTGCTTCTTTTTTTTTTTTTTGAGACAGAGCCTCAAGCTGTCACCCTGAATAGAGTGCTATGGCATCACAGCTCACAGCAACCTCCAATTCCTGGGCTCAAGCAAGTCTCTTGCCTCTGCCTCCCAAGTAGCTAGGACCACAGGCGCCCACCACAACGCCCGGCCATTTTTTGGTTGTAGCCATCGTTGTTGTTTGGCGGGCCAGGGCTGGATTTGAACCCGCCAGCTCAGGTGTACGTGGCTGGCGCCTTAGCATGTTGAGCCACAAGCGCTGAGCCAGTCTGCTGCTTCTAACATCAGACGCTCATAGCTTACTTGACCCTCTCAAGGACCGTGAAGAGCAGTGACAATTATTCCCCTTTTACAGGTGGGGATTTAAGGCTCAGCAAGGTTAAGTGTCTTGCCCTGCTCACACTGTAAGTGTGGGGTTAGCGTGTGGTAGAATCTGACTGCTGAGCCCAGGCTACTTCCTCATGTGTTTTGTTCAAATCAAAACCTAGAGTCAAAGGTGGAAGTTCTTTTTTAAGTCTGGATGTTTGACCTCGGCAAAGAAAGAAGCTCTAAGACAGTGAGCGGTTCTCAACCTGTGGGGCACGACCCACAGGAACTGTATTAAAGGGTCACAGTATTAGGAAGGTTGAGAACCACTGCTCGAAGAGGACCATTCCTTTTGAATGGCTAAATGGGATAAAGTATTTTATTTGCTTTTAATGATACCCGACCACAGGTAAGTGGAAGAAAAATTTGCAAACTTCTTGTTAGACCAGCATAAACACCATCATTAATGTCACTACTGGTAACATGGGGTTAATAATATTTTGCTGATACCTTGAAGCTTCCTTCTCCCCACTTTTGTGTAAAAATTAAACGCTTTAACACTGCTGTATTTGGGCATGATATAATGCATCTTATATACGGGATCTGAAAATGTTGAAGTCACAGACCTAGAGAGAGAAAGCTGGTTACTAGGGGCTAGTTGGGGGTTGGGGAGCTGTCAAAGGTTAAACAATTTCAGTTAGATAGGAGGAATGAATTCAAAACCTCTACTGTACAACATAATTATTCTAGTCAATAACAATGTGTTGTATTTTAAAAACTACTAAGAGAGCAGATCTTAAGTGTTCTTGTTACAAAAAACAACTACATGAAGTAATGCATACTTACCTCAAGTTAACTGGCTTGACTGAGCCACTGCACGATGTATACATATTTCAAAACATCAAGTTATACACAATATATATAATTTTTACTTGCCAATTAAAAATGAAATAGAAAAAAAAGTGCTTCTTGTCTGCTCCATAGAAATGTCTGATTCTATGTCTTCACTACGGCATATGGTTTATTAAGCCATTAACAGTAAAGGCCTCAGCACCAGACATTCCCCCCTTGGATGTCAGATCTGGCTCAATAGTGAGCCAGATGTGCTTTAAAGCTGTGAAAAAACTACGCAGAGATGCTACCTGGAATCTCTGATTCTCGGATCAGTAGTTATGATGGTGACAAGGAACCTTCTGTGTGAAGCACTGGTGACTGCACTTCTAGAGCCTACAGCTCTTTTCCTGCAAGCAACTCTGAGCTGCCAGAGCCCCCTTCCTCATACCAGGCCCCCACCGACAGAACAGTGAGACTGCGGGGTCAGCAGCTTTGTGGGTACACACACTAGCCCCTCTGATTTTCTCCACTTGGCTGTGCATATGCTCTGAAGGTGCTGGGACATGACCATTGCCCCTTCTAGTGCCAAGAGGAGACCTTTGACTCCTTTAAAACATACAGGTTTAGGCTCGGCACCTGTGGCTCAACAGGCTAAGGCGCCAGCCACGTACACCTGAGCTGGCGGGTTCGAATCCAGCCCGGGCCCGCCAAACAACAATGACGGCTGCAACCAAAAAATGGCCGGGCGTTGTGGCGAGCACCTGTAGTCCTAGCTACTTGGGAGGC